>NJDC01008262.1:138580-169315 GCA_002245475.1 Calephelis virginiensis | reverse complement strand
CCTAATACTTTGTAGTTTCATTTTAAATTTAGTAATAAAAAAGGTGCATATTTTTCTCTATTTATAAGAAGAAGATAAAAAGACGCAAATAATCATTTGCATCTAATAGAAAACTGCTTTCGTATTATGAAAAACGACCGCATCTAACCACTTGTACCCTATTTATGTACATAAGTAGTTTTTTATATTTAATAAAAAAAGGCGGAAATACCTATAATATGCGTCCATTTCTGTTAAAATAATATTCTGGATAGATACACAAAATACTTAAATGAAACGTCTTTTCAGTTAGGTATATAATATTTTTCATGCTAAGATGAAACTGTTTTTTTGTTATTTTTATTACATTAATTTAATACATTTTTAATGTTATTAAACCAAGTAAAAGCCTATTTAGTGGGCATTACTTTTAAGTTTTAAATACGTAGATATTTTAATTGTCTACAAGACAGCAAGAAAATTCCTGTTTCGGTTATTAAAACGTTTTTTTCTCCGTTTACTTTTCGTTAGATACGTTTTTTTAACTATCGGGGACAGAACAGGAATGGGCAATGTAGAGGATACGAATGTGAACATGGTTTTAAAATTCTCAGTTCAAAGTATTTAGGCTTACCATTATTATGGCATGTAAATAATGTTTATCTGATCAAATATTTTGTATTTGGATTACTGTGTAAAAAAACATGGTTAATGGTTATATTTTCAGTTCCTTACACCAGAAGGTTTTTGTACATTGATGGCATTAATTGGTACTAACGGCCAAGGTATTGGTACAAGTCCACTTGCACTTTGGGTGAATTCTGTCTCTGAATTAACCATGTCTGATGATGAACGACAGCAGCTTGATGTGTTTATTGATAAACTATATCAATATGTGGATGCAGGTTAGTTGAAATAAGTTTTTATTCTAGAATTATATTGCTGTTAAGGGTTGATTTTGATTAACTATCTTGATAATTAGGCAAGGATTAGTGCAGTTTGGTGTATCTTTGCAAATGAAAGTTAGTTTCTCAAACTGGTAATAGTAATTTCATGCATCAATTTCGATAAACTACATATCCAATAAGATTGAATTGCAAAAAATAATTATTGCTATTTTTTGCAATTATACTAGTTCTGATAACTAATTTCGATTTGCTAAATAAAAGTATTTAATTGCCTGGAGGGCAAAATAATGGATTATGTTTCCTTTTTAAAATGTAAAATGAATAAATCAGTGTGCAAACTCACATACAAACTTAAGAGCTATGTCATACAGATTAGCTGGGCTAATGCTCTGCCAAATGTTAAGAATTTGATGGAAGCATCATACAGAGTGACAATGTGGTGATGATTTGTAAGCTCCATTTCCACCAGTTGAAGGGATTTACATGCTGATTGTGAAACAAAGCTACAGCTCTAAAATCTTAGATAATCTTTATAATTTAAGAAAATTATCTGTCAGAAAATATCAAACATACGGGCCGAACAGGAGCCACGGGACTAGTAGGCCGAGAGCTCACAACTTAAGGGTAGTTAGTGAATAATTCAGAAATATCAAAACTAAGCCGTAACACCTGATCTAGTCGTATAACCACATCGTAAACCTCATAATAATAAACAATAGAGTAGCTACGTAATTACTCACTACACTGTTTACAAACATAACCACAATTACGCATAAACAACTATAGCGTACACCCATTTGTTACTAAACAAACCAATGTAAGCATTGGAGTAAACCTGCTATTATGACAACACTACGTAAACACGTCACGGTATCCGTGCTTACGCAAACGCTAAACCCCCGAAGGGGAAAGGGGGGCTCTACCCCGCCCCTCTTACGTGAGTGCCGACCGAATAATGCACCCTCCGGACGACCCACATTCTGGGCCCCAAGATCCCAATTGAATTAACAATTGCGACCTAGAAGTGTCTCTTTGTCAACGTACGATAGGGAGAGACTAATACCAGTGGCGACTTCCGTACTAGACAGTGGTCCAAACACTGAGAGACGTGCTCAAAGCATGTCTGCCGCAATATGGCGGCGCTAGGGCTTATATACACGTAGCCGCGGTGAAAGGACCAATAACAAACGAGTTATTTGCTAATGCGCCACCTGTTGTGCTAATGAGACAACTTTATCCATGATTTCCCGACAACGGACCAATAAGAAACAAGCTACGAGAATTCCGATGCACCTGTGGCGCCAAATGTACTAATGACCACAAAATCACAACTGTACTTTGTTCATGACTATCCGACATTACATGACCACAGATATTAGAAAATAGGTATACTAGCTCATGACCTTCCGACATCTATATATTAATATGTGATGCCAAAACTTTGGCCCCTTTTTACGAAAATTGCGCGGACGCAGAAACATAAAATTTGGCACACTTACAGTTTATGTGTAGGAGAAGTGCAGAACGCAAATATTTTTCAATAATAATGCTTTTAAAGTACATTAAATCAATAAATGAAACATTACCCACACTACCATGCATTTGACACAAACAAACAAATATATAGATGATTACGATTAAAGATCACAGATGGCGCACCATACAGTTTGGAAACGAAGTAGTTGGTCTTGAGAAATGAAGATGTCGTTCTTATCAACAAGATATTAAAATGTATTATGGTCGAATTTTGACCAACGGGGGACCACTAGTAATTAGTAAATATTTAAATAATGATGCATTGTTTTAGAATCAGGACAATTCCTAAACACTGAAGGTTCTGGACTCTACCAACTACAAAGTGCCTGTAATCACAGTTGCCATCCAAACGCAGAATCAACATTTCCATATGGAAACCATAGAATTCAATTGAAGGCATTAAGAACAATCCTACCAGGAGATGAAATATGTATCAGTTATTTGGATGAATGTGCATTACAACGATCAAGGCATTCTAGACAAAAGGTAATTCTATTTTTCATGTTACGATAATATATATTATGTGTGTGTGTGTTTGTGTGTGTATGTGTGTGTGTGCGTGAGTGCATGCGTGAGTGCGTGCGTGCGTGGTATGATGGTCGACTTCACAGGGTTTAGCACAGAAAGGTCTTCAACCATGTTCATATTATTTAGTACATAACTACAGTGTATGGTGCATCGTTAGCAGTTGACTACAGCTATAACTTTTTATATTGTTTCTGTGAATCAATTCACTTTTCGTATAGCTTTATTATTTATGAAGAAATTAGATAGTGTATTTTCTTGATGCTACAAAATCGGAATTGATGGAATTTTTTTTATTGGTAAAGACGTAAACGAGCAAGTGTTTAACGTAATTGTCAGTAAATGACATATATGATCAATTGTAATATTTGTGACCAATACTTTTGCATTTCTGACCTATTAGAAATGAAAATGTCTATGATATTTCTTGAAAGTCCCTGATTCAGATTGTATCGGAAACATCATGATTACTGAATTCAAATTACACTCCAAATTGTAAAATTACTGTAGAATCAAAAGATGACGTATTAAGATGGAAGAAGGTATAAGTGAAATGTGGTGTTTCGATCTGAGCTCTGGTTGTAGAACTATGCAGCGGTCACTGTGTTACAACTCCACGGAGCACTCCGTACAATAGATGCGGTAGAAGACATCAAAGAATATGTGATTTTGATTTATTTTGACTTTAAAGCATAATCATTTTAACTCCAGGAACTCGCGGAAAACTACCTGTTTATATGCTGGTGTGACCGATGCATTTCCCAACAACACGACCCTGAATGTACTAGCGAGGAAGAGATGAGCGATGAGGAAATAGATGCGGACGACTGATGTTCCAACCTCCTGGCCCTGTGTCTGCTGGGCCTCTAAACTTGGCTGTGCAGTGTCAGTGGGTTAAAGTTATAAAGTTCGTTACATTTAGAAAGGTCAAAGATGTGAATATTTCCAACTTCCCGGCTTCTAGTCCTTTAGGATATTTCGTACCACCTGGCCGTATGATGGGTTTCTTAAAATGGTTGAGCAGTGTTACAAGTTTAATAGTAACAAACCTGACGAATGTTAGAAAAATAAAGTTATAAACGAAAATGTCCAAGGTTTGAGTATTTCCAACTTCCTGGCCTATGTCTGTCAGAGGGTACTCTACTGTACAGTGTTATTGAGTTAAAAGTTTTAAAGGTTGTTACGTTTAATAAGTTTAAGGCATTTCTAACTTCCTAGGCCCGTGTCTATTGGACTTCTTATGTACTTTGTTAGTCAACTAACTTTAGTTACTGCCACACTCAGTTACATCAATTAATATTTTATCTATTATTCAGTCACAATTTTAATAGAAACTATCAATTTAATGACTGATTGAAAGACTTGACTTCTTTGAGTGGACGTAACATTGTTAGAAATGTTAAGATTAAGTTCGCAACCTTCTCAAACAACTAGGTTCTCTAAACTCCGCTAGGGGTCGTCTCTTAATCTCGTGAGGTTTAAAGGAGTTGTAGAAGATTTATTTAAAAATCTCATAGTTTCACGAGAACATAGAGGGGTGTAGTAAGACTTAACTCGTATTTATTTTCCCAGTGAAGTTCGCGGTTTTATAAGTCTCAAATATAGATAGCGTTGAAAAAAGCCTCTCGTTTTGTCATGCTAAATTTGAGGGGTAGAAAGGTTATAAAACTGGGGGGTAAGGAGAGTAAAAACCGCACAAATCGTCACGTGACTAATAGACGATCCCATTGTATTAATTAAATTAGATGTATTAAGCAATGTTGAAAGACTTGACTTTGTCAGCATTTAGAGATTGATTAAATCTTCCTCTCGTTTTTGGCATTTAATTATATTGCATTTTGATTTTTTTTACGAATTTATCCATTTCTTTATAAAAAATATCCTAAACTTGAAAAAAAAAATAAACTAAACTTGAATATAATTAAATGTTAATTGTGTTATAATTAAATATGAATTAAAGCGGTTTTGGTCATTCTAAAGCAGGTTATATCTTAAAATGATAAGGATGAATGTAGATCTTATGATATAGGACCATATTTGCCCATGTGAATAAGACTTGTTACATTTACCTTTAGCGCTTAAGACTAATTAATAAGTGTAATAAATGTCGATGTTCTGTTTTAAAATATCGAATGTCCTGACACAGCCAATAAATCTTAAGATTTAGATTAGCTACGAATGATATGTGAATTTATAGATAAGGCTTTAACATACTGAAGATCGAAACTATCTATTCCTATTGCTATTCCTGCTTGCGAAATCTTAAAACATAAAAGATAAAATATCGAACATACAGTTCGGATATAGTAGTAAGTACCTTATAAAATAAAATTCGGAGTCAATTTAATCAATATTTATACATTTGAGCCAAGGCTTGGAACCGGTAACAAAAGTACAGGTTCTGTACCGGTATTTAGCGGTTCTTGCCCTTTCGATACTTAGATATTGGTACTACAGATACCGGTACCGACTCGATACCGATATCTAACAAGTACCGGTACTATTACCGATAAAAACCGGTATCCAATTAAGATAACCGTTAAATACAAAATGCGACATCACCAATTTTCCTTTTCAGGTAACGGTATTATTTTAATATCTCATGAAGCAACAGAGATAGCTTCGATGGAATAAAACAGTACAGTAATAGTACAGTACCGGTAAGGCCTTTGGTGTCGGTATTGCTTCAAGGCCATTACTACCGGTTCCCAAAAATACCGGTATTTCAAGCCCCGACTCGAGCACACTAATAATAGTCGGGTCAAATAAAAATCTCTAAATGTATTAAAAATAATTCGCACCATTAATATAAAGTATTAATTTAAACTTATTAGCATAACATCCCATCTATGTTCCCTCTAAAGTAATGGATACTTTTTCACACGTGTCCTAAGATTCTTTTTATAAGATTGCTACAAATTAGAAACATTTATGGTGTGTATAGGCGGCAGTTGTTTCTTACTATCAGAAGAGGAGTCTGTTTAATCATTATCTTATACAATAAAGATAATTAATAATTATACATTGGAAAAATAGTCACTAAATTTATATTATATTACTAAATGGTCGCAAATCTCAGACTTCAAAATAAACCTTAGCAATATAATAACAACTAATACAAATCAAACCATGCAACGAGTATGTAATACTCGCTGTATACACTCTTGGGAGAAACGTATGTAAAAATTGATGATCCCATAATGGCCCATGCGGCATAAGCGTAACTTCCGTCGCCTAACGTCGAACGCCTAGCTACGCAACCCTTTCGTCCATTAACGAAAACGCAGCACCAATTCGAGGTTTGGTCTATAGGCAGAAAACCCTTGTCCCAATCTAAATAAATAATACATTTTCGGATAGAGCATTTCGCATTTCTCGACGTGGTAAAATCTGTAAATCTTAGAGATTAAAACTATAAGGTTGATATCATACTGTATCGGATACTGTTCCATTGTACAGTGACCGTGTTAATTTTGAAATATCTCCACGCGGAGATGCGGTGGCACCGTGTTATACTGTTTCGTTTATGTTTAAAAATCAATATTTTTCAGTAACAAACTAAAACTCGCATCACCGCCGCCCAGAGCGGTGTTCGGTACAGTGTGATGTCCGCCTAAGGCAGAGTAGATCTTGTACGAAAAACAATAGATAAAATAGTTTTCATTTATTAAACAATTGTTGATATATCATTATAAAGTTTTCTCACGACAACGTGGAAAATGTACAAATTTTGCGAATTCTCTATAATCTACGTGGAACTTAAATTTGTAAACAATCTTATTCGTATAGGTCTTCTACGGTATTTAAACTTCGTACTTTGTGTTTGGGATACGTGCGAGTCAATTAGTCGTAAATGTATAAAAATAGAAAGGTCAAATGTTTCATTAGTCAAATAGAGATATTTACCATACATTTAAAAATCCATGATAGAAATATGTTTAGGTATTCTTTAACAATATTTCTACTGTTCCATAATACACATGTTTATTACATTTAATCCAACAAAATCGCTTTTATTATTCGATTATCTGTGCTATTATTGATAACTATGTTCGTATTAATAAACAGAATAGAGTACTCCTAGGCTTAAGATAATCATACCGTGGACGAATTCAAACTTCAAATCATGACCCCAATGACCACCCCCATTAGATTTAATACAGAGTGTAATGTCGAATTAAACCTCAAAGCACTTTAGTCCATGTTAATTAAAGACAGGTGGACAGATCGTCGCTTTGCTTGCCTTCTAAGTTTATATATAAAGAAGACTTTTTGTTACTGATACACGTCTCTGCGACTAGGTGTTAGACTGAGAACTCACGGCGCGGTGTTGACCCGCGCCCGTGGCGGTTGCGGGCCCGCAGGTTCTGTAGAATATAGATTTATATGCAAAAAGTAAGAGCACATTTAACGAGGCGTTTTACACCCGCAGCGGTTGTTTGCGGTTTCCGCAGCAGCGGTCGTCCGCCCGTAGGTCGTGCGGGGGCGGCCATCTCTCGCCCCCTCGGCGGGCCGCTTGGTGGCCGACCATTTTCTAATGTTAGTACCGATAGGCGCGCGATCACCAACCGCCAAGTTTGCGGGCGATAATTTCAATCGCGGCAGCTGCTGGACAGCAAAAACAACCGGTCTCGTGAGTTTTAAAATAAAACTGGAATCGCGACCGCCGCGGGCGCTGGTAAAAATCGCTCTGCGAGTTCTGTCTCTTAGGATTTTGAAACTGGTCGCTTAGTCCCGTTTAAAATACTCACGCAGTTAACAGCCCTGTTTATTTTTTCAAATACAAATTCATAGATTATTGGTTTGTATAGGCACATGTTCTTACCAACAGAAAACCTTTGTGATTGTTTGATTCCTACTATAATAATTAACATAGATTTAAGTAAATTTAGTATACCAACTATCTTGTACACTTCCTTAAAATTTATTTATTATGAGACCCTTAAAAATAGTTATAAATAACACATCTGTATGGCCTTATGTATGTGTATGTGTGACTTGTATGTGACTTAATAAATAATCAGAAAAATCTATAGATATTTATAGGTATATGTGGATTACCCGAAATTAGAAAAATAAAGGCTTATTCTACATCTTATATAATCATTGTTGGTCCTTGAAAATGTATATTCAGAGTGCATTATTTAATAAAAAAAATACTTAAACTTACAAATTTAAAAAAAGTAAAAATTACAGAGTGACCTAAATATTTGAACCAACAGATGTCGCTATAATAAACGCTATTAAAAGTTTGTGAAAAATTATTTCAAGACGTATCTAGAAGGCTCGAAATAACGCTTTTTCAACGTAATAGTAATTAAATATGTTATTATTCAAAGACAAAATACGAATACGCTAATACTTATTATACACCATCAGAGCCCTTACCATCAGCTTATGGGGCTAGCGTCAGTAAACTTTAAACAGCGCCTCCACTAATAACTAAGAGAACTAAATTTTCAGATCACAGGCACTATAGATTTCGAACCTTATATTACAGAATGTAATTTATAGCAACTGCAACTCATTGTAAAGGCTGTATTTTCGCTACTTATAATTATTTGGAGTCTTACCGTGATGCCTAATAGCAAATTTAAACGATAAAAGTCGACCTTATCACCCGCACAAAGTTGTAATTTGTCATAGACGTTTGATTAGGTATTTAAATAAAAATATTTTTGAACGTCATTGTAAGACCCAGATGACCTTAGACTTAAGAGAAAGCAAACTTTGCTCATCAATTAGATATCGTATAGTTTGAGTAATATAGCGAAATGTAGTATTATAGCTTGATGTAATTTGATTTAAATTAGGCAACACAGGGACAAATCTAAATATAAATATTATTAATGTACGAGTCCACGTTTAAATTTAATTTCGTCATGGATACGGCGTTTTTTTTAATTGTGCCGTTATTAAATTATGTTTTTTATTTATGTTTTATTGATTTCGCAGAAATGATGGAATTTGGGCATTAAGTTTGTCTTGCTCGGAACCGCTTACTGTGAAAAGGGTTCTTGAGCTAGTATTTTTAAAGTTGTTTAAAAAAAAACTCTTATTTATTCAGATAAGCCACGTATGGCGATACCGCACGTACAATTAACTTTTTGTTAGAATAAATTCGAGTTAACTCAGGAGTCCTTTAGAATTTATAGCAATAACCAGTTTCGAAACAAACTAGAACTAAATTTTATCGATCTTAAACTTTTACGCCTAAACAGCGTTCGATAGAAATAATACGAGTTACCCAAAATTAAGCAAATGAAAACTACCACGAGAACACTGTAAAAACCTTCTTCCTTTAGGGTTAGCATAATATAAAGGTTTACCCAATCCAAAACTAAGTCGTTATCGACTTATCATATTTTCTGGGCCCTGGGTAGATGATTTCACTACTTTCAAAGGAAAATTATTTTCGGTATATGTGTGTTTTTTATTACAAAAATATTTTATATCAACATAATCTGTCACATTGTGCACACAAAATAAATGCTAACATGTGTCGCTGTATCTGTGACGTAATAGCATTAATAATAAAAGTACTTAATGATTTAAGAAACAATAAAGAAAATTGAACGAATTTGACATTTGGACTTAATGTTGTGATACGGCCTAATTAGGTTAATGTTTATTTCGTTTTCGGTTCCTTTGGAACGTATTTTTATACGCACTTGTCCTTTAGTCTTCCTCAGGAGTTGGGCGGTTAAAATGTGAAATGTTATTTTATCCAATAATAACTACTCAATTTTATTAGTCCGATCAAAATTTGTGATAGAATGCTGAGCAGCAGCTCGTCTAGATTGGCATTACCTTTTCGTGTTTTTGGTAATTTGGAACCACTCCTATGCATAGCAACTAATATTGGTAATTGGTAAATACGAGTTTGGGGCCGAGATATAGTGATTAACGAATTTGGGCGGGAAAATATTATAATGATGATAACAATGGCGCATAATATACCTATTAAGAGAAGTCATCTAATTATTTCAATTACACTATAGGCAGGCCCCCGCACTCGGCCGTACCTACAGCGATAAATGCCTACAAATTCACCGTTCACGTGGCGTCGCGGCCACTCCGACAGTGAGTGTTGCCGCTGACGCGGAGAGCTCACGAGTACGTTTATTAAAAGTTTTGTAATACGTTTAAAATAGAATGTCTGATTTAAAGCATTGCTCATTTGACGGATGTTTGTCGAAAAAAAGTAAGAGGGATTGTCATTAAAAAAAATTAAAAAAACCCCTAAAACTTAAAATTTCCTGGAATTACCTACGAGTGATTCTAATCGTAGACTACTAAATTAGTTATTATTATCTGTGTATAATGTAACATTAGTCACAACTAATTGTAAATTAAATGAAAAGGAGTACCTTTGAACATCAAAGCCTATTTTTATTTCAATGAGTAGGTAAATATCTACCTACTTACGTTTTTTAAATTATCGTGTTCACAAATAAAAGTAGCCTAAAGTACTTTAGTTCGTACCTATTATTCTGTGCCTAAAAAATAAAGGTTTGTTTTCTTTTTTTCATTACATAATATGAGAGACTGTCATATTAATTGCAATATGTTCTATCTACTTAATTGACCGAGTAATCATAAGCATCAAGCGTAAGAAACAATTAGTGGTCAAGTAGGTAGACAGATAGACGATGAATATTATAATAGTAGATAGAATTGCCGTCGCGAGCCGACACCATCTGTATCGCGCCACTCTACGCCAGATAACGACAGAGTTATGCGTGAAAAGAGAGCGGGAATATTAGGTGAATATCTCGTGAGGTCAGGATCGCTTGTACGAGCTGAATTGAACTTTGTTGCTTAGTTACAAGAGTCGCTATTTGTATGAATTGTTACAACGAAGTTGGAAGTTCTGTACGATAGTACTTATTATTCTGTGTTATTTTGTTATCTTGTTATAGGTAAGTAATTTTTAAAATGCAGATAAAGATTGGGATTCTGTGGCGCACTTACTAAACCAATTTTATGTTATTGCTATCTTCTTTCAACAATAGTCATAGAAAGAGAGAAAAAAGTTTAATACTGTTAGATTAGTTTGTACTTGAAAATTCTATAGACGTTTCCTCGGAAAACGTCACGAGTTGACATGTCCGATGTCTTCCATCTCTTTTCGTTAGGTCTCATTGGAAAAAGATAGCAAACACTTAAAGTAAGTTTAGTCTGTGCTCAACAGAATTACTACCATTATCTGCAGTATAAATAGTGACTTACCTATAGTGTAATTAAAATAATTAGATGACTTCTACTAATAGGTATATAAGGCGTTAATATCGCCGTTATTATAGCATTTTCCCTCCAAAATTCGTATCACCATATCTAGGTCCCAGACCCACATACCCTTAAAAGGTTTTTAAGCAAATTTTTACCGCTTGTTTTAATAAACGTTTTCATCCGGTTTTGCAATTTAAGGTAATACTGCTTAAACAAATACCCTTTTGTTTAAATAAATTTGAGTTAACGCGGGACCTGTTCAGGCCATTTGGCGGGAACCATCTTCAAAATGAACTCAAACTAAGTTGGTCTTAAACTTTATACTTACATATTTGTTTTAACGATTCGCGATTATACTGTTCTTTTTAAATTATAATGAGTTAACCCAAAATTAAACAAATAAAACCGCCTGCATGCATGCTGTTTTTTAAAATGAAACAAAAACGAAAGAGATGGAACAATTTACACTTGTCAAAGTAGTCCGTATATGTCAAAATGTGACGTTTTTAATAAACGTTTTCCAAAGAAACATCTCTAGAAATGTCGTGTACAGATTAATCTGGCAGCACTGAACGTGTTTTGTCTCTTTCTATTATTTTCATTGAAAGGAGATAGTGATAAATTAGTTTAGTGAGTGCGCAAAAAAATTACTACCATTGTAATATAGTTAAGCTAGTGTTGTGTAATATTCTTAATTCAGCTAGTACAGTCCAATATATATTTATTAGGATTTAATTAAAATTAATTCCTTCCCTTGAATTGAAATATTAAATAGTCTTAATAATTAAGATTAATTAAAATAAATAGTTTGTTATGCAAATGGTAGATAATACCTACATATATGTTTATGACCTACAATGTGTAGTTTAAGTCATTCTTGTTACCGCAAGGAATAAATAAATATAAGCAAGGCTTACCGTTGTCCGACTTCAGTCTCTTTTTATTAAAATACATCCTGTTAATGTTTCAAGATAAATAGTTTTGAAGTTTTCGGCAAATGACACATTTATGTACCAAAACACTGTAAAATTAAGATTTTTTATGACAAAACACAGCGATCAAGCTCTCGGCTCCCCCGATGGTAGAAGATATCCGCAGCCTACAGACACCATAGATGTTGTGGTTGTGTTTCCGCCCAGTGCCCTGGGTGTTAATCCTATTTTGCAATTCTACTCTACCCTCCGGGCAGCTACATAACTTACGTGTTGAGCTACGTGGATCCCTATCCGGCCAAGTGTCAGCATAGCACTCTAACTCCAGTGATTGTTGGAAATAACTCGTTTCGTCTTTGCTCGCTTCTTACGGGCTACTAGACAGGAGGGCAGTTGATATGCTACATAGAGGACCAGGAGTTGGGGCTAAGTATATCGTAATTGTGAGAAGACCGTGCAAGTAGCCCTCAGTATCGCTTTTATCTCCGTTGAGAGAAAACCAAAAGTGAGCGTCGTATTATTAATTATATATTATATATAAAGACTGTTTAACACATGTGCAGCATGTGCTGTAACCAGCAGTTATGCTGGGTTTACCAATGGGTACTGCTAAAGAACCAATCGCGTGTTCGCATTATCATACCGGTGGATCGCTTCTTGTAGGGCTGGATCTAGCCCCCCCCCCCCCCACCTTTGAACAGAGGCTGTCAAGACTAGTAGAGGAAAAGCCAACGCCCGCATATTATTAGCTGTCGAGCTACCAGCCCTGTGGCTCCTGTTCGGCCTGTATGTGTGGTCTCCGAGATAAACGTAACCAATGAATATATTTTAACTACATCAATATTATTATTTGCCATTTTGTAGTGATCAGATGATACACCCAGTAATGTCGTGGTCTTTTCGTGAATATCTGTATTTAGTATCTGTATTAAAGGAAGCATCCTTGGACAAATTACATAATTTGGGGCTAATACCAAATTCAGGAAATTACGTTCATGTGATATGGGCGATAAAAATAAATTAATATCCGAAGACAACACAGATTGAAGCTAATTCCCAAATTAAGCATCTTATATAAGCTGGTGATGTGGGACATCGTCAATATGAAAACAATATTTAATATATACTAGAATACATGCATACACATACATATCTTCACGTCAAGTCCCTTCCAATAATCGAGAGACAAATGTCACAATCCTTGCAGACTTGACTAGCATCCTCCACATTCATTACTCTTTTCACACAAACAAGCCCATACCAGAATAAATACACTGAGACAGACCTAGAAATGCAGATATCTAGTTATAATGTGTTAAATATTACAAAAAATGTTCTATAGACTCCTAGACCTAGAGATAGAACAATTGATGTTGGCCGCGAAGGTCAAGATCAGCCACAAACCACGTCACTCTCTTCTCAAAAGAGATCAATACGGCACCATAATTGAAGGAGAAGAAGGAAATGACATTAAGAGTGATGTTCAATTTCGTAGTCATCTAGAGGAGAAGGCTAAAATAGCCTCTAAAAACTTGGTATGCTCAGTAAACCAAATCCGTATTTCAAACCAAGCTATCGCTTACAACTATACAAAGCGCAAATTCGGCCTCAGATGTAGTATTGTTCTCAATTCTTTGCAGGGGCTCCACAGTACCAGTTCCTTTTGTTTGACCGCATTCAACGTAGAACAACTCGAATTGTCAATGACCGACCAATTACCTATCGACTTGGGCGTTACGTGGAAATGTTGGGTCACTCAGTGTTTTCTACCACATCTATCATTAGTACGCTATACAAACATCATCAGGGCTATATATAATTTGTTATATAGTCCTGATGATGCTTGTATAGCGAAATATATATATATATAATTTGTTATATAGTCCTGATGATGCTGGTATAGCGAAACCGGTTGGCTAAACCATAAAAATAAAAAATAATAAAATATATTGTGGAAAGTACAAGTGTTTCTAAATAAATTGCATAAAGTATCATACCCATGCTTGGCGATTTACAACTGTGCGATTCCGAAGACATTTCTTATATCGCACAATACCTTTTTGGAATCCGTTACCGAGAGCCGTATTCCCAAACGATTATGTCTTAGGAACCTTCAAGAAAAGAGTACTCTTTCCTCAAAGGTCTGTCGACTAAAGAACTCCGGGGTTTTGAATAAGTTATAGTCTTTTTATTACACTACTAGTGTCCCGCCCCGGCTTCGCACGGGTATTAAATATACGTATATACCTTCCTTTTCAATCACTTTATTTAATAAAAACCGCATCAATATCTGAAATCTTAAAGTTTTAAGCATAATATAGAGGGACAGAGAAAGCGACTTTGTTTTATACTATGTAGTTACGCTAGGACAGTAACTATACTATCAATTAAAACTATGGCGTATTTTGTGATAGAGTCCTGGTTCCCCGAAAAAGGTAGGTATTAGGTTCACTACCTTACATTTTCCTGCTGCTTTAACGCCAATACACAACGTGATCGTGTTTCAGTTTTGGAGGGTAGTCACTAGTTAACGACTCAGAGACATACAACAATTTGGAATTGTTGACATAACGACTGTTTAAAAGTTAATTGACGTCCCCGAGTTATTTTTAACAGGATTCGAAAAAACTTGGTTATACATTTGACTCCTATATTTTAATGTATTTAATCGAATTCTCCGTCATTTCTAACGCACTTCCGAGGTGGTATCATTGCCACCAAGTCTGGATCTGATGATATGGATCCTAGGTAAATCGAGGAAAATACTTATTTTTTTTTTGTACGTGTATGATTTGCTTATTGAAATCGAAGTCGGTTTTTTGCAGTTATCAGTGAATTATTAGTAATCCCAACATTAAGTTACATTAAACAGCACAATGTCTGTACTTTCTATTGTACTAAAAATGAGATTTATTACATACCATTTACATCTGTAACGTAACGAAAATAACATTACGAGAATGGGGGGTTAGATAAACCTTATAAAGCTCTTAAATCTTATTATACTCAGGACATCAAGTCACATTAAATTCTTTATACATTTTTCGTTTGTGGAATCACCAACCGGAATTCCTACGTCTTTGATCTGAGGCAAACAAGAAAAAAGACGAAAATGCACTCCAGCTGTCTTCATAAAAGGGGAAAAATATAATTTATTCAGGAGATAATTTTCTCCTCCCTTTTAAAGAAACGTTCAAGTGGGTTGAGTCGAATGGATGTTTGTTCTGTCGGGCTCTATTTTACGATTGGACTTTTTATTTCGCGTTATTACTTATATTTTTTAAACCTCGACGGAAAAATAGGGTGTTATAAGTTGCACGTGTGTGTATTTTTTGAAAGCTGACGTGATCGAGATGGTTCTTAGATACCTACATTACAGATTGGTTTTGTCGAGGTTTGAAATATCGTCGTTTTGCAATATGTAGGTAACGTAATTTTCATTGCAGTTGCCGCATAAGTTTACGATAATTTTCGAGTTTAGGGCCAGCAAAAGTTATAGCAATCTAATTGTTAACTAATTTTCAATTACCTCTTTTTTTGTAATGATTGAAAAGTAAAGGGCTTGCGGCCCTTCCCGCCTTCAAACGAGTAAGTAGAAATGTTCTAATAACAAATATGGTATACCTACGCTGTAACGGTTTAAACAATACTCACATAATGCCCGGGTCGAAATTTTTAAGTAGGTAAATACAGTTCAAACCTTTATGAGAAAAAAAGACGGGTTGCCCTCCGGGAGTGCCGGCAGAAGTGAAAACTTGAATATTAACGTTGTGCATTTTTGATATTTTGGAATGGTTAGGGATTAATTTTGCACGAATTGCTTTAATTATCAGTATGAAAGTGGTATAACACAATAGTCGGTTACAATTGTCGGTTACGGTATAATACAAATGTGCTTAATCGGATGTTTTTGGATTCGTACTGTAATCGTAAAATCCGTAAAATGTACAAGTACACGTTATTAGTACTATTAGTACTCTGTGCTAAACCATAAAACTTCGGTACCTATGCTACCTACCTACTAGTACGGCCACTTCATACTTTACCTCGGCCAGTTAAAATAGTATTACTTATGAGTATGAAATATGATGAAATATTTAATTTTTCAAACTTATACATAATTCAATTCAATGTAATATAAACTTATGTGTATATCGATTTTTCTTCTATTATTATATCCTTTGTTAAACTTACAACTTTTTCGTAAACAGCTAAACTTCTTCACAATGGTGTACTCTAATTTCTATTCTTCGCAAATATGTAGATAAGCAATACAGAAACAACAATGAATCTACGTTTTATTTTAGATCTCGCTCAAGCGACCAGGCGCCGTCTTATTCGCGCATGCGCAGTGCGCTGTCTTACGTTCTGACGATTTGACGCGAGTAAAGACGTTTTTACCCATTCCAAAAAAAGTGCGCAACGCCGCTAAAGCAGTTTTCACTTCAAAAATATAATGCGATAAACATTGTGTCTATCTAACTGTAGGTCACGGTTATCTATTATCATCAGCAGAGCCGTGCGCTAGTTCACATATCTTAACTTTCGTCGCATAAAAAAATCATATTTACCTATAAATACCAGTAATAAACTTATTAAATTGTATTATCGAGTTTTTTTTTAAATTTATGAACTCTATAAGGAAGTGGGCCTCGGTTAATAAGCATCCAGCCACCACTATGTATCTTGTGGCCTGGGCGATCGCCCAACAGCGCCCTACTCATATGCACTAAATATACGATGTATAGTGTCCATGTCATAATGTAAACATTTACATTTTTGTCTGAGTACAACACTGTGGGAATTTAATATTTTCTTATTTATAACTTCCTTGAATAAGAGTAGTAATTTGAAAAATAATATTTAGGAAATGAGAAATATTAAATTTAATTTCCTTTAGATGTAAAAGCCACACTAATTAAAATATTTTCAGTCCAATGCGCATACCATCAGATATGAAGTCTTGTACATCTTAGAACTGGATTTAAATTAAAACGGCCCCCTTTGAAGAAATGGCAAGGGTGTCTAATTGTGAAATTGTGATCCATTTGGAATATTGGGCTTCACAAACAGGGTTGCCAATTTGGGAAATATAGCAATTTATCTTTTTCATATGTGAGAGGTTAGCCGACAACCACACGGGTCTCCTGATTGTAAGAGATAATCTTGGCCTATAAGGTAATAACAGGTAGGTAAAGTAATAAGATAAGGTGCATCGCTATCACGTCGCCGGGATGTTACGCCTATTGTGCAAGTATTCCGGATACCCTGCCCTCCAGACCTGAAGATGACAGAGTCATTATGGTAGTAGGAATAGGTAAGACGATAAATCCCTATCCGAACATATTGCTGCACAGCTATTTACTAGTGGTCTTGTTGGTGATGACTTATTTTAGCTACGATCGCCGCATACGAGTTGCCTGGCAGTAGGCCAGATGGTCTATTACTACAGCAAAAAGCTCTACTATAGCTTAATACTAAGCAAACATTGACCTACGTTACCCCAAATTGAAACAAATGTTGTATTTAAGCTAGTAAACGATACTAATACACAGAAATATGTTGAAGTAAATTTAATAAAAACTCAGTTCTAGAAACACAATATAAATGTACCTACATATTAATAGAGTATATTCTTATCATAAATGAGTATTCCTATTTGAACCCGAGCCTAGTCGATGAACATGTCATGTAAACACGATATAGGTAATTAGCAGTTCGCTCCGAACAGACCTAGCGAGCACCGAATACCTAGTTCCTTGTACGCTTCCAACATTCCAACATCACATCATCCACCATTGCTTTGATGTACCTATTAACTAACGCAAAGCAATTTGATTAGTGACTTGGGAGTAGCACGTAAATAATGAAAGACACAATCTTCTTTTGTTGCAGTTAGTTTAGAAATGCAGTAAATTTCTTAGTGTTGTCCTCGATCATAGTAAAAAGAAGAGCTCTATTAAAATACAAAAACGCGAATGAGCAAAACTTTTATAACCATGTGTTAGGAGGTTATGGTCATTGTGATTTTTTTTGATAAGAAAGCGAACACGCGCTCGGCTCTCCTAATAGTAAGAGATAGCTCTGGCATACACACACCACAGGTGAACATACTTTCTGCAAATAGAGCAAATCGAGTAGCGTGCCGTCATTAAGTACCTCCATGAGAAGATGCTCTATCACCAAAAGTCATCCATATGGTCATAATCCGTTATAAAATGGATAGCAGAATTCAAGTGTGGCAGAGAGAATGTGAAAGGTGAACCCCGATATGGAAGGTCTTCGAGTTTTGACGTCCACTACTGACGAAAATATTAACAAACTTTGTACTTGATTTAATTATGGGAGACCGCAGATTTAAATTAGAAAGATAGCCGAGATTATAGGTATCTCTTATGAACGAACTCAAAATATCATAGTCAGCGAATTGGGTTTCCACAAAGAGTCTACAAGATTGGTTCCGCGACTGTTATCAGTTGAACAAAAAAGGACGCAATCGAATATTTCACGTGATTATTTGGAGTTATTTGAAGCCAATGCAGATGATTTTTTGAATTGTTTTGTTACAATGGACGAAACTTGGGTTCATTACCGTGCGCCAGAAACAAAATAATAATCAAAACAGTGAAGAAGGCCCGGTTCACCACTCCCCCAAAAAGCTAGGCGATTTTGTCGGCAAATAAGGTAATAATGAGTAATTTAAATTTTCTATTAAAAATAACGTTGCCCGGGAGTAAAGGGTATGTGCTCGGTTGGGACTAGTGTCTTCGGCTAGTCATGGGCAGGGCAGGTTTTGCCTTTGTCTACCTCTTCGGGGATATAGGGGTGAATATACTTTTGTATGTTGATGATGTAGTGCTGGAACAAGTGAATGAAATTGTATATCTTGGTTGTGCTTTTAGCAGGGATGGAAGGTACACCACGGATGTAGAGAGAAGAGTGAGTGCAGGGAATAGTGTGAATGGAGCGTTGGGTAAGCTATTCCAAAGCGAGGTTTTGAGTCAAAAAGCTAGACTCGCTTTGCATAGTTCTGTGCTTATTCCAACGTTATTTTATGGAAGCGAGAGTTGGGTATGTCAGAAAGAGCATGAAAGTAGGATAAATGCGGTCGAAATGAGAGCACTACGGAAAATCTGTGGTGTAACGCTCGCTGACCGCGTTCGTAACAGTGAAATCCGAGAAAGAGTGGGATTGAAAGAAAGTGTTGGTGTTAAAATGCGAAAGGGCATGCTCCGCTGGTTCAGTCATGTGGAAAGAATGACAGATGAAAGATTGACAAAGCAGATATACAATGCGAATGTGGATGGATGTAGGTACCCGGGGAGACCAAGGCTGACACGATCAGATCAATCGGATATTATCCGAGGGCGGTGTCAAGACTCTCCGAAACCGGCGTGTTTGTATGAAAAGGGTTATGAATGTGAAGGAAGCAAGACAGGTTTGTCAGGATCGTGAGGTCTGGCACTCGATACTCTCTGCCTACCACGTAAGCGACTTGGCGTGAAGATATGTATGTATATACTTAACTTTTATAAGGTAATGGCTTATTCTGAGACTAAAGTAAACTAAAGTGTGTGATTATGACAACGCCCGTGTTCACACGTCTGTGCAATCAACGGCTGAAATCTACAACTGTGGCTTTGAACTATTACCGCGTCCGCCTTATTCACCTGATTTGGCACCATCAAATTTCTTACTGTTCCCTAACCTAAAAAAGCACTTATTAGATTTTCGACAAACGACAAGGTCAAAACAGCAGCCGACGCATATTTTGACTCTAAGTTGGTCCGTCCGTAAGTTGGTGGTTGGTCCGTGTTGGTCCGGGCTCCGTTGCAGAATAGACCATCTGCCTTCCTGCCAGGCACAGGGTAAAAGGCGAGCATAGGCTTACCGTCACTAACACCGTGACATCTGACTAGGTGGTGGAGTTTCACAGCGACTCACCCGGATTGGTACCACCGCCTTACCTATTCCTGCCGCTATAACGTCATGACGTGTTCCAGTTTGGAGGGTAAGGTAAACTTTTGCTAGAGGCCTAACATCCCGGCTTCAGCTTGGCAACGCACCATTACCACCTTTGGTGTCTCTAGGCGGCGTGAATTTCTTACCATCAGGAAATTCGTCTGCTTGTTTGCCTTCCAATATTATAAAAAAAACGGTCTAAGCTAAATGCTGATAATGATTGTGTATGGTGATTATGTAGAAAAATAAAAATGTAACTGATTAAGGTAGGTCGAGTAATTTTCAATCCACCCTCGTATCATGATTAAGTACATATTATTTAGCCTCATATCCTTCGAATTGCGAACGCAAAGAAGTATAGGTGAGCAAAGTGCTAGGCTAGGGTTTTACAATATCTACGTAGGTACAAATCTTGGGTTTTTTGTAATTCTTTTGTGTTCATCGCAGTCGTAAGCTTATTTAAATCGTTTTATAAGTGACTCCAAAAAAAGGGGGAGGTTCTCGATTCGAGTGTATGTTTTTTTTTCCTTTTTTGTATGTTTGTAACGCGACTACTCTGTCAGTAGCCAACCAATGTTTATGATTATTTTTTAGAAAAACAGATTATGATTTCGAGTTGGTCCCATATTAATTTTATCATGATCCGACAAGTGGTTTTTAAGTCACACTTAATAATGTATACATTTTTCACTTATCTTGACGACGTCATCAAATGTAAGTGAAAATTTTTTGCACTAATAAGTGTAAGCCAAAATCTACAACTAGGATGGTGATAAAATTTTGTTGGACCATTTTAGAATTATTTGCTATCTTTCGAAAAAAGAATAATCAATTCGTGACGATCAAACCCGATAATAGTTGGAGTCGATTTTTGAAGTTTTACTGCGCTTCATTATTTAGGCCACGTATTAAATAATAATAATGATAACAACAATAAGTCGCCTCTGTAGTCTAGCGGTTAAGTTGTTGGACTTGACTGCCTGAGGGCAACAAAAAGAAAATTGGGTTTTCCAATTTTCTAATAAAAAGACGTTTCTCGGGATTGGATATGTACCCGGTTGGCGATAGGCTTGCCACCTATCCCATTGTGGGACTTAGTGTCTTCGGCTAGTCGTGGGTGCCTTGGTTGTGCCTCTGCCTACCTCTTCGGGGATATGGGCGTAAGATACTTTTCTCTACTTTATAAAATAATAATCTTGTTGTGTCATGGTACCGACACCTAGAAGCAGCCCTATCAGAACGGGTTGGAAATAATTGTCGAATTTTATACTTAAACGCCTTTTGTCGTTGGTTATTGAGTTAGCAGTGTGCCTCTTTGACGGAACGGAAAATTTCTTTTAATAAAACTGTTTGCGGAGACGTTGCGGTTTTTGAATTTACGAAATGACCGAATTTTATTTGCCTTTGAAGGCTACTCATTAAAATTTAAGTGAAATTACCGACGTCTCAAAAATTAGGTCGAGTCAAGATATTTAAAAAATAATTCACCTTGCCATTCAAAAGTTTTTATATGTAGATATAATATATTTTTATGCTATTCTAAAATTAGCAGCTAGTCCTGTAGCTAGTACTAATATTTCATGATTATTTTATCTCTTTAGACAAATTTTGATAAAATACCTAAATATAATTTTAAATTACGATCAAATCGCTCGAGTATTAACCGAGGTTAGTCTCAAGAGTCTTCGCAAACCGTTTCGTTTCGAAAATTTTAAAAGTTCTCTTTCTCCGCAAAACTGAGCCGCTCGTCTTTAAAATGCTTTTGGGAGAGAAACACCTCGTTTGAAGACCTTAAGGCTCGGTCGAGTTTTATGACCACGGACATTCTAATGCTGTTTATGACATAGTCACAGGGGACGAAACGTAGATTTATTGTTTGTGAATGGGTGTTTGAAAATGAGAACAGACCAACAAAAGTGAGACAGGCTAGAAACGTTGAAAAAAAATGATCTCTTTTTTTTCTCAGTTACGGGTCCCATCTGTACAACTTCACTCGAAGAGTCAAAAGAGTGTTAATGCCGAGTAGTATTCTACCATTTGTTTACTCACGGTGTTCGCGTTCGCGTTCGCGAAAGACGACCCAAAAGTCGCATTCTTCTACACCATGATAACGCTTCTTCACACACGGCCAACAAAACAAAGTCATTTTTAGCTTCGAAAAAGTACATCTCGTCACTCATCCTGCACATAGCTCCGATCTAGCAGCCTGTGATTTCTGTTTTTTCCCCCAAATCAAAGATTTGATGAGAGGTTTTACTTTTACCAACTCCGAAGAGGCAGTGATAGCGTTCAATCAATTGTTTTTATGGGGAAATCCTCATGGATACCTGCCATTTTCGGGAGAAGTGACGGGTTATGTTGGACTCCTACCGACCAAAAACGCCACGGTGTCCACCCCTTTACCAGGTACCGGAGCTGCAGGAACGTTTTCGCACACATCCACAGCCCCGGTGGCGCCATATCCTTCGATCTCCATGGCGCTGGATATCGCCAGAAGTGATGCACGAAGACATCGCGTGCACGACTTCGGGGTTCCAGTGGCGACGGGCACCCCGTACTAGCCACAGCCCCATCTCGACCGGGTGGGTTAGATGGAAAGCCCGCTCCCCTTCTCTGCGGGCCGTACTGCCGCCATCTCACCCGGGCCAAACGGCCCACCACCCATTGTCCGCTCCTCGTGTCCCCTCTAGGACAGAGAGCGGTACTGAGAAGCGCCCTCCCTGGTCCGATTGGTTTGGGTTGGGTGGTGGATGTAATAACCCTAGGTTGACACGTCATGACCACCACTTTCTTGGTTTTCGACACCACCTTCGGATAACGCGTCAAAATCTCGCGAGATGATATGAAAATAGTAATGAAGGTAGCTGAGCCGGTCTGCAATGATCATGACACTTGGCACTCGATACTCTCTGCCCAACCCGCAAGTGACTTGGTGTGAAGGTTGTACTTACCTATTCCTGCAGCAATATTAATACTCGTCATTAATCTGTCCCAATTTGGAGATAATGGGTAATTAGAAACAGGTATTAACAAACCAATCACCTAAACCAACACAAATTCTATAGAAACCTATTAACTGACGCAAACACAAACTAATCCTAGTATTGTATCCCATGATCATTGGCGAACTCATCTAGTTCAGTATTTGACGAGGCTGCAAATAGATTTAGGCTTAGTGTCCAGCATCTACAGCTTATCTGATCGATCTGTTACTATATTCATGCAATTAACTGCGCTATTACAAAATATATTAGGATCTGAATTACATATACCTAACACTGGGAAATATGAAATCCAGATATTTGTATATGTATGTGTCTGTCTGTGGCATCTTAGTTCTTCAGCGAAGTGTTTGATCAATTGTACAAGGCTACCCTATCTATAGTCATTCGTGGTCGCCCATTGGTCGAAATTCGACCATAATACATTTTGATATCTTGTTGATAAGAACATCTTAATTTCTCAAGGCCAAATACTTTGTTTTCAAACTGTATGACTATAGTTGGTGCGCCATCTGTGATCTTTTATCGTTATCATCAATATATTATTTGTTTGTGAGTATCAAATGCATGATAGTACATGTGTGTCGGTTAACTTCAATCTCGAATAAATCAGTTTTACCTTCTTTTGAGATATTCAAGAAAGTTTGCTTACAATCTTAAATGTATGAATTGAGGGAAAGCGTTTATTTAATTATGACAACATTGTATCAGAAAATAGACCTGTGCACCAAAATCTTTGTTAAACGCATAAATTCTTCCAAAAAATGAATATTTAAATTTGATTTGCCTGCATTCGATAAAATGGTAGGAAATTTATCGTTATTTAAAAAAACTCAGTCTGGACTTTACACTTCTGATAAAACTCATTTGAATTTATCTAATAGTGAAAAAAACTATTAAAGCTAGGGAAGTGGTATTGGTCAAATAATTAATACTATCGACGGTAAAATTTGTGGGATGTTTATGGGTAAGTGGTGAATGAAACAAAATTAAACAAACTAAATAAAGACATTTTACTTATATTTTAGGTAGGTACAAAAAGGTAATTTTTTAAAAAAAAATTAAAATTTCTTCTGAATCATCTTCTTCAATAACTTCATAGTGCATTGGTCGCCCTATCACATTCTTACTGTTAAGCACTTTTTTGTCATAAGCAGTCTCTCTGCAATCAAATTCTGAAAATACTGGCCTCGTTTATTTATTGTTTTAGCAACCCCTGTATCAGAATGTTAAGTAATGAATCTATCTAAAGTTATGATGAATCTTTTATATTTTGTAATTTGAAACTGAAAACTTTGGATTGATTTCAATATAGTTTTGCTTTGTATCTTAAACCAAATAACGGAATGTCCGTTTTTCGGAACGTAATTTTTAAATACGTTATCAGAATTGAGATTGTTAAATTGATTAGCCTTGGTGATGTGTCCACATGTCGGTTTTATAGGTAGTTGATCGAATAGATACGTAGTATGAAATTATGTCTTGTGATGAAAGTAAGTACGTAATCCGCATTATTAAAAAGACACGCATAGCTGGATCAGGTAAGACAAACCACAGAATTTGGAAAAGACAAGTAAAAGCAGTTTATTTTTAAACAAGGAAGCCAAATAAAAACTGAATAAGGTGCTAGAGTCACTGTTTGAAAAGTAAAATTTAGTGAGAAATCACCCCAAAGTTAATGATTAAAAAGCATAAATTTTAGTTGAATACATATATAAATGTTAGTTGGAAAAATATAAATGTTAATTGAAAAAAGTATTGGTTTATATATCCGTTTATTTAAATATATTATTATTGCTAGAAATTTCACACAGTAAAATTAAAATAAAACTAAAAAAAAGGTTTTAGTTCAATCGCGCACGAATATTACATGCACAACTTCCATTTGTTCTTAAATAATGAGAACGCAATAAAAAAAATAAGCGAAATTGCAAAACACATCAAGAACTCCACTCCACAAAGCTCTTAATTTACAAAACTTCCACAGTAATACGTTCTATATCTACAAAAATCACGTTTCATGTAATAAAATGTTATAATATCCAATTATTCTGACATATTTTGTATCCAACGGATTCTGCAACAGTAGAACAATACAATCTTATCAAAAACAAAAATAATAAACTATAATAGTTATCGAGTACACTGTAGTGGTACAACACTAGTGTCAACCCCAAAATACCAAAATTATAAAACTTCGCATGGTATAGGTATAAGAAACTTACCTAATTTTGGTTTTTTCCTCTTTCCGACGGCAGATTTTTATATTAAGCCGCTTACGGACTTTACTTAGCGATACAATAATTATGATGGAATTATCCATTGTAACTATGTATCTACTACAATAAAATAATAAAATGTGGGAGAACACTGTGACACTCTCTGCGTTATCACGAGAAACTGATAGCCATGTTGAACAAATGCAGCTCGCTGATTGGCTCGGATGGATTTGTTCACTTTGGGTAAAGACTGTTACATGGAGCTACCTGATATTGATAAAATCTTATAATTTTAACTGTTTATTTCTTGAAAACCAAACGGATTTTAACAACTGATAAAAAATATTTAACAACTTTTTCTTAACACTTTCGATTCATTCATGTAAAAAAAAATGAAAATTGTTTGCGTAATTTTCTTAAAAAGAGGTCCAAAGTTTTTGTTTCATTTATTAATATTATGATTATGGTGGCAGGAATAGGCAAGGCGGTGGATCCTTACCCGGGCAAGCTGCACAGCACTTTGCCATCAGTGAAATAAATGTGAAATTGAAATAAATGCTAGAAACATTAAGAGATTGACAGATGCCTGTCAAGTGAGTTCCGTTTTAAAACAAAATAGAATTTGTTTGTTATTGAATGACATTTATAATTCGTAAACTGTTTAAGTTGATCAATTTGGAGTAGTGTGTAAATAATGAAAAACTCAATTGTCTTTTCTGCAGTCATTGTCATTGTCATTAAAACCATAGACCTCTTAGGCCATAAACCAAAAAAAAAAATTACGATCATACCATGATAGTCTCAGCCATAGATAATACAGAGAAAGAATCTCAGCTGATAGTTTCATGATGATATTGCGACACAGTCAGAATATTATACAATATACAGTATGCTATTCTATTTCTATTCTATCTTTATATAAACGGACGAAACTAGTCGCGGGTTCGGTATGCACGGTATACGGTTATTTGTGGCTTCATCGCAGTGACGAAAGGTCGATGTAATAGCTTTTTTATTTTGACCAAAGCGTGTGATTTGTCGATGTTATTGTGATTTATTAAGTGCAAGTACCTATTTACGAAATATGGCAAAGAACAATTATAAACTATATTGTACTGTTTATGAGCTTTGTTTGAGCGGCTAAGGATGGATTTTATGAAATTTGGTAATCAAAACACCATATGTTTTTCATTGAATGGTTATTATTTACGATTACATACCTAATTAAAAAGAAATTCAAATAGGCAGATGTACCTACCTAGTTATAACAAACAATGAAGGCTTAGGCGACAAAAACTATGCGCAACAGAAATGCTTCACTCATAATAAATAATAAATAAATAAATATCCCTGGAAAAGTTACACAAATTGAATCTAACCCCAAAGTAAGCAAATTATATTATGCTTGTGTTATGGGTGTTAGTCAACGATTCTAATACATAGAAATACTTAAATAGATACCAGAATAAATTTAATAAACACCTAGACCCGGAAATGCAGACATTTAAATGTTCATCACACAAATGCCTGCCCCCGTCGGGAATCGAACCCGAGCCTCGCGGTTGGTCGGTGTAGTTCACAAGAAACATTTGTTCGAGATTTCTTTTAACCTCTTAGTTATGTCGCCCAATTAACCCACGCGATATATCCACGTTCGAATTTGAAAATTGTATTAAACATATCACACTTACTAAAATTCATTCAGATATGATCAAAACTGCTCAAGTTATCGTCGAGCAAACATATAAACATATAACTGCAACCGCATCTCATTACAGAGACCTTTACTCGTTTCGCTTGCTGGATCAAATGACATTAAAAGTATCTTCACGCCCATATCCCCGAAGAGGTAGGGTAGGAGGTACAACCAAGGCACCCACGACTAGCCGAAGACAATAAAGCCCACAATGTGATAGGTGGCAAGTCTATCGCCAACCGGGCACATTTACAATCCCGACTAAATTTTTTTTAAATTAGAAAATTGGAAAAATCCAATTTTCTTTATGTTGGCCGACCCGGGATTCGACCCCAGGACCTCATGCAGTCAAGTCCAACACCCGGACCGCTAGACCACAGAGGCGATGACAAATGACATTAAAACTTACGAAAAAGTGGGCAAATTCATATACGGCGCCTGGCCGTGCCATATGGATGTGCTTACTTTATCGAAGTTTGCTGGATTGGCTTGTGGGTACTCACTAAACTTCTACGTACATTTTTTATTGCCCATTTTCTGGTATTTTGATAGTAATGATACAAGATTCAATAAATTATAATTAAACTTACATATAGGCAGTAAAGTTCTGCTTGACTGCTTTGGTGTCATCGCCTATTAATTCCTCTTTGTTCGCTGTTCTATAACATTTTTTTTATGTTATAAGAAGGCAAACAAGCAGACGGATTTCCTGATGGTAAGAAATTCACGCCGCCTAGAGACACCAAAGGTGGTAATGGTGCGTTGCCAACCTGAAGCCGGGATGTTAGGCCTCGAGCAAAAGTAAGTTTACCGGCTACTTTAGTTAGTTTACCTTATAAATATAATTTTAATTATAATATAAAACTTAATTGCAATAATGCTTTATCTATTCAGTGATATTGATCGGAGCGCGGAGTAAATTGAAAAGCCTAGCGCTACCCGCATAGCTCTAAGGGAATAAAAACACGGAAATGAAAATCCTTTAAACGAACCCTCGAGAGAGACATTGCAATAGATTTTTGTGTCTGGCAGTATATGAGCTTTTGTTTCTAATAATATTGTTTTATAGTTTGTGGCTTTGTAGTGTTTGCCGTAGAGATGTGGCGATCTATGCCCCATGTGTTGAAAAATCTAGGTACAAATAACTGGTTGATTACAATAGGTTATAGAGTAACAACACCTCTTATCTCTTAATATTGTCGTGAATAATGAAGCATGCCTAAAATGACATATTCTATCCCAATTTTCAATTTGCAAGAACTTTACATTCAAGAGTAGCCCTACCTAGGGATGAAACGATACGAGTAAATCGAAGTGGGTACTCGATACTTTTTTCCGATAGCAAGTACAGTTTAGTATCAATACTTTGATATGAATGAAGTATCGAGTAGGTATCGGTTAAAAGTACTCACATCAGTAAATTTGATGGTTTACGGAAATTAAAATAATGGATGTTTGTCTTTTAACATTGATAAATATCATCGTCTCAAGTTTATCGTAAATTGAAGTTTATGAATGCATCCTAGGCTTAGTTTTTTGTAGTTAGTAGCCTTGGGAGTTGACAAGCTTGTTTGTTAGAGCAGTACCACGAAAACGGACTTTTTTAATAAATTATTTTGAAGGTGACATGTTGTACTAGCGCTTACCCGCAACACTCATGGTCGGGAGTAACTCAAAAATTATTATTTTATTTTAGAATGTTATTAGTACTTTTCAATAAAGAATACCAATAACCAATACTTGTTACGGTTTTCACTCAAAATTTTCCAAAAACGATACGATACTATTAAGTATCGATACTTTTTGATCGATACTGAGTAAGTATCGATACTTGACGACCGATACCAGTATCGAGTATAAGATCGATACTCCAGTGGTATTTTTCATCCTTAGCCCTATCAGCTCTCCCACCCGTTTTCTCGCTGTGTTTCTTTTGCCAGATCTTCCCAGTAAGTGGCCGCGTTCCGATCCGGTGCTAGTTTTTAGATTTATATAGATGCGTCACAAGAACCTTTGTAAGGTCTATGTGAAATAAATATATTATTATTGTTACTGTACGCTGTCTGAATCTACGTAAACTGCGGTGTGAAACCCTTTGAGTATTAAACCAACGTCAAACCCCACTGGCAAAGAGGCTCAAGTTGGAAACATATCATTGACATCTTTGTTCTTTATAGTCGACATTACTTAAAAGAAAATACATAAATTTTTTGACATTTTTAATAGAAAAATCTCTGTCTCATGTCATCGAGAACAAAGACTACAATACTCTAATCGTGAAGCCTCTTTGAGAGATAAGAATGCCTATATAATATTAAGAAACTTTCTTTGTACTGTTTTAAGATCTCCGTCTGCGACATTGTGAGCTTTAATCTATTTAACTAGACACAAAGACATTTCGCTTATTTTGTTACCTAGGTATTTGTATTATTTTATTTCTTTAGCGTTTTTTGGAAAGGTTAGTTTAGAAAAGTAAAAGAGCTAAGGTTGTTGGTTCAAATAATGTCTTTGTTAAATTTTCTTTTTGCAAATTGTAGAAGTTTAATCTATGGCTATTTCTATTATATTTTTAATTTGTTTCCAATAAAAATGAAAAGTTGCCCGGGATTAGATGTGTGCCTGATTGGCGCTAGGCTTGCCACCTATCATAGTGTGGGACTTATATTTCTCGGTTTTTCATGGGTGCCCTGGTTGTGCCTTTGCATATCTCTTAAAACCTAAACGTCGAATAGGGTAAAAGTAGAACAATTTATTTGTTTGTATTTTGCAGTTGATACACGCATAGTATAAAAAAGTGTTTTAATTATCTTTGAATGAGCACTGACTCCTAATTAGTTGCTTGGTGGAAAGATGTAGTAGTACACTGAAGTAACTGGACATAATTTTGGTATAAAGTTTGGAAAAATAATAATTAAAATTTAAACTATTGCATACATCTACGTATTTAAAAATTAACATTTAAAAAATACACGTCACAACCATTAAATCTATATTAAATATATCTGCATATTGAAGTTAATCTCTTTTTATGTTGGCAGAAATTATATTTTATCGGGTTTTTTTGGATTTGTCTAAAACAGACATCATTCGAAATATCTATGTCATTATACAGCGAAAAGCATACGGCTCTCCTGATGGCAAGAGACGACCGTGGCCTATAGACACCGTAGAAGTTTAATGTAGGTGATCGTTGAAGCTACTGCGCAATTCAGAAATAGGAGTAGGTGAAGTGGTGGAACCCCAAAATCCCTAAAAAATTTGCCCCAGACAAGAATTGAACCTGTAAGCTTTCATATAAGTATATACTACACATTTGTTGAAATACAACTTTAGTAATTTCTCTTTAAAATATTTGAAACTAGTGAGTCCGATAGACTTTGTCGTATCCTAACTATGAGTGTTTTTTATATGAACTTTCTCCTGTCAATAACTAATACAACTAAATAGATATAGCAAAATTAGTTAATTAGTCCCACAGTGGTCGAGTGGCTAGCGTACGCGCCTAGCTACAGCGACCAATCGCGACGCTCGGAACGATTCCCGACGGGGGCAGGATGGATCCCCGTGTTGGTCTGGGCCCCTTTGCAGAATAGATCATCTGCCTTTCTTTCCAGGCAGCTCGTAAAATGCGAGCATAGGCTTACCGTCACTAACACCGTGACATCTGACTAGGTGGTAGAGTTTCGCAACAACTCGCCCGGATTGGTACCACTGCCTTACCTATTCCTGCCGACATAACGTCTT
>NJDC01008262.1:119505-138424 GCA_002245475.1 Calephelis virginiensis | reverse complement strand
CTAGCGTACGCGCCTAGCTACAGCGACCAATCGCGACGCTCGGGACGATTCCCGACGGGGGCAGGATGGATCCCCGTGTTGGTCCGGGCCCCTTTGCAGAATAGATCATCTGCCTTTCTTTCCAGGCAGCTCGTAAAATGCGAGCATAGGCTTACCGTCACTAACACCGTGACATCTGACTAGGTGGTAGAATTTCGCAACAACTCGCCCGGATTGGTACCACTGCCTTACCTATTCCTGCCGACATAACGTCTTGAAGTGTTCCGGTTCGGAGGGTAAAGTAGCCGGTAAACTTACTTTTGCTCGAGGCCTAACATCCCGACCTCAGGTTGGCAACGCACCATTACCACCTTTGGTGTCTCCAGGCAGCGTGAATTTCTTACCATCAGGAAATACGTCTGCTTGTTTGCCTTCCTTTATCATAAAAAAAAATAACATTTAGATGTCCGGTAGCGTTTCCGGGTCTCAGTATTTATTAAATTTATTCAGGTATCTATTTGAGTATTTCTATGTATTAGTATCGTTGAATAACACCTATAACACAAGCATACAATTTGCCTATTTTGGGGTTAGATTCAATTGTGTGACTTGTTCAGGGATATTTATTTATTTATTTACAAACTATCCTATTTGTTAATCCAAATTACCCTCTATGTGTGTGTCAAATTTCATGAAAATCGGTTCAGCAATTTTTTCGTGAATAAGTCACTTGTAACAAACTTTCGCATTTATAATATTAGTAGGATAGAGATCAGAAAACAATTATAAAAATAGGTACATTTATGCATGAAACAGGTAATTTTGTTTTTTGAAATGAAATGAAATGAAATTTATTTATTTGCGGAATATGTGTGTTTAAAAGTTGTTACAGAATACTTATTCATACCAACATATTGTGGTGTGCAGATATCTAACTTAATTAAATATATTGTATTTTTTATTTTTGTTATTTATATATTTTAACATATAAATTCGTTTAAATATATTTACTTCTAGGTTAGCACTAATTAATAAAAGCAAAATTTTTAACGATCGAGTTTTACCATATCTGCCATACACTACCACCGTTTCCAAAGCTAGCCACACTGGAGAAGAAAAGGCGAAACAAACTCCTCGGCAACCAAGACATTTATTATATAATATATAATATTTATATTTATTAATAGTTATATATGTATATTATCAATGAATCCTTTCTGCAAGTAAGTCATTTACACTATAATACACGTTTTATCTAAAAGCCAGTCGAAAAGCTTTTTTCGAAATCTTTTTAGAGGCAATGATTTGAAGTTATCAGGTATTTGATTATATACACGAATGGACATGCAATATACATTATTTTTATAGATATTAAGTCTTTGGCGAGGCACATGCAACTTTTCACTATTTCTAAAATGTGAATGCCCTAACACTTCAGCATTTGTTTGAAACAAATGATGGTGTTTTTTAACAAATACACACACTGCCAAAATATATAAACAAGGTAACGGTAAAATGTTGAGAGACTTAAAAAGCGGTTTCATGAATGTGTTAATAAAAAAAATGTCAAATAAGTAATGTAGTTAAGTAACATGAAAAATTAGAGGAAAATTTGATTAGAGCAGGAAGGATGGATCGCTAAATGGAAAGGTTTGAAGCAACATTTCTTGGGTTCAGGGATCATTTAATCCTACCTCCGCTCGAGGTAACGTAGGGAATACAAGATTTAACCCTTTACGAATGACGTGTTATGGATCCCTTACCAGCTTTTGCTAATTACTGCATTTACAAACACACGCTGAACTATGTCTAACAATTCAATTAATTACTGTATTTAGTATTTAGTTTTTTTGCATTCGTGTTAAAAATTAATGTCTTTGTTCCACTGGTTAAAAATAAGTATCTTATATCTGCGTAATATGCCTATCAGAAGAAAATTCGTTCCAAAATATTCGAAAGCTATTACGTTATTTCATAGCAAGAATATGTAGTAGGTAGGTACTAACTCTTGTTCGCAGCTTTGCTCGCGTGGTTAATGGTCATACAGGACATTTTTTTCGAGAAAAAAAAAATGTTGCTTGGGATTGGATATGTGCCCAGTTGGTGATGGGCTTGCCACCTATTACATTGTGGGACTTAGTGTCTTCGGCTAGTCGTGGGTGTCCTGGTTGTGCCTCTGCCTACCTCTTCGGGGATATGGGCGTGAAGATACTTTACTTTACTCTCTTAAAACTTTTCTATGTGTTAACCCAAATTACCCTCTATGTGTGTGCCAAATTTCATGAAAATCGGTTAGGCAGTTTTTGCGTGTAGGATTTGTAATATTAGTACCCTCCGAACTAGAACACGTCAACGGTAAGCGCTGACGTTATGGCGAGTATAGGTAAGGCGGTGGTAACAATCCAGGCGAGTCACTGCGAAACTCTACCACCTAGTTAGATGTCACGGTGTTAGTGACGGTAAGCCTATGCTCGCTTTTTACGAGCTGCCAGCTGATCTTAATATCTCGTTGTTTGACTAGAATAAAATTACTATTTAGCTATCGATTAGGGTGTATGTTGTTTGTATGTGGGTTACTTTAGGAGTAGAATTTGCAGAAACGCTTAAATACGTATCTACCCATTTTTAATAAGTAGCCCAAGAATAAAGTTTCATGTTTCTAACTTAAATGACAGTCTTCCATGCAAAATTTCAGCTCTTATTTTACCCCCTCAGTGGTGAAATTTCTTAAATTCCATCCTTAGTGGATGTCTACTCAATAAAAAGACCCTATTCACCAAGTTTCATGGCTATAACTTTAACAGTTTTTGCTCGCTGATGACGAATCCGTCACACAGGAAATGTTATTTTATAAGTATAGATGAATGAATTTTCATATACCTACGACGATGTTGTATCATGCGTGACGAGAATCCAAAAGCACTTGTCAAATCTTAATAAAATGTTTAGAGACTCGGGGATCTCGGAGTAATCAAAAAACAATTATGAAATTTATAAAAATTGATAAAAAAAAATTTGACTCGAAATTTACAGTTTCATTGGGCTTTAATATTTTTAATACCAAAGCCCACTTGTTATACATAAAAATCGTAGGCATTCGTATCCTTTTATAATTTGAGAACAAACAAATCTCGACAAAGAGTCTAGTTCTCTTTCATCTCATTAATATCACGGACCCATTTAATTAAAATTCACCCTCTTCGTCGACTTATCTTTGTGGAGTTTGCCGAATTCATTATTAGCACATTCCTAGCTACAAATAACATCTTTAGTGTACTCATTCTAATAAGTGGAAGACATAATTGCTAGTTGAGAATGGAATTCCAATATACGAGGTAAACTAAATGAAAAAATATAATTAAGGCCTCAGGCCAATGAAAAGTGTAGGCCTGAGATTAAAGCGCAGTAAAACTGCACAAAACCGACTTTGATTCAATATCTTCTATGTTATATTAACATCTGCACAAAAATACTCATTATTGAATATGGAACTCCAAAAAAGCTAGTTGGATCTTCGAGTTTGCATTGGACTAATCAAAAAGCAGATGGTTTTCAAAGAAAAAAGAGGATTGTTAAAATTATTTAAATTACTATAAAGTTTCAAGGCAAACGAGATAAAAAATACTTTTTTTATAGCTCATGACAGCGAACTCTAACAGCACTTAGCTCCCCTTATAGTAAGAAAGAAAAGGGATAGCAGTGTGTCCCTACTCGAACAAGTTGCTGTGCAGCTCTCTTTCACCAGTAGGTACATAGCGTTGATTGTATTTGATAAGGTTTCCATATAGCCTCTTAGAAGGGACAATGATGGAAGGTAGTCTGCTCTATACAGGGATCGGACTACCTCGTTAAATTGATAGTCGAATTTCTCCCCTTTTGTAAGTTAGTTTAAAAAAGTAAATTACGGCTACAATTTCTTAAATCAATATTTAGGTACAGCTGATTGAGAGATTGGCATACATGGCCAGGGTCTATAGTCATCAATAAGGCTGGTCATTGGTTCGACATGAGAGTTGTGTGATCCCAGTTTTAAAATTGTATGGTAAGGTTACGTTGAGGAGTTAACTACCGCCTTAAAAGCCTAACCCCATTACTAATAAAACTTACTCGCCTGTTGATCTAGTGTGTAACTTCATTTTTTGTTAGCAAAAGCCAAGTTACACACCAGATCAACAGGCGTGTAAGTTTTATTAGTAAGGGGGTTAATGTTTTAGGTAGATGTTATTGAAATAATCGCAATTTTATGAAACCGTCTCAACCATGTTAGCCTTTAAAAAATTTGGATCGAAATAGGTCCATTTGTTTAGGAGTACGTGCCACAGACAGACATGCATACACACTAGAACTCACACATAGACACGTCAAACTTATAACACGCCTGTTTTTCCGTTGACGGTTAAAAATAAACATGGCGTCTTTGAGATGTTTTGCCTTAAGACCGCCTTTGTGTATTCTTATCTAAATAGTATAATATTGAAAGTGTTTAATGAATTATACTCATTTATTAATTTATTCGTTAATTGAGACAGCATTCTTAAGTTCGTTTTTTTTAATTATTTTAATTTTGTAATACAGATTTTAAACGAAATAACTCAATACTCAATTATTTCATTTTTTTTCTTAAACCGAATGTCATGATCGTGATGCTGTCACATTTTCTTTGTTCAAGTTGAGTTTTTGTTATTAAATATGACCTAGTTTGAATTAAACTAATAGTAAATAATAGATGTATATATTTTGCAATAAGAAATGCTTAATAAATTGCCCTTCAATTACTTAAATGACTTCGAAGTTCAACTTCTACAGTTGTATCTTTTAAAAACGTGGGCCGCTCTAATCCGCCTTCGTTCTAAGCGATTATACGGGCCTGAATAAGATTGATGACGGCCAAAGAACACAGGACTTAACCGACGAAATCCCTTAGATTATGAGCCATATAAATAGCAATTCATGGCTCTTTCGATGTACCTTCCATTAATACTAGTCATGTCCTTAAAGTTTAATTAGAATAACATATGCATAATATCTTTATTGTGCACAAACAAACTTATAAATTAGTAACATTAAGTATCACCAGAAACATAATTAACGGATTGTGTAAAGAAAGTTTATCGCTAAACAATGCAAACTTTTCACATGTTCAAATTAGACTAACTGTCTCTCTGCCCGGCAGCTCACAGGAGGCGAGCATAGGCTTAAATGGTTCATTACAACTAGACCACTGGTCGTAGAGTTCTGTGCAGTAACTTACTCTGAAAGGTACCGCGCCTTATCTATTCTTGCCGCCATAATAACAATACCGTGTTCCAGTCTGAATCCAGTCTGCCAGGACAGCTAGTATATAATATATAATAATTTTTTATCAGTTTAAAAGCTTTCATAATATATAATAAATTAATAATCAGCTTAAAACATCTTTGTGGCACTTCAAGGAAAAAAGCTAGAGATTGCCTGACGGTTAGGTATACAGGTCACTTAAGATGCCATAGGTAGTAATGTGTGTTGTCAATCTAATCTTTTTTGTGAATTAGTTCTCTAGCAACACTATAACAAGGAATATATTAGAGGCAAGCAATGCAAGCAGCCAAGAATAGGAGTAGTCCTAGGGCTAATCCAGATAAGCCATCACACGATCCTAACACCTAGTCAGACTTTCAAAGTTGATGTAATGAATCACCTAGTAAATCACCAAAATATTTTACTAGCGCACTATGAGGTCATCATATCCCTACCCTGCCTAGGAGAATATTGCTTTCTAGTGTTTCGCATAATGTTTTCTTTACTGTTGACATCCAAACCATTTGACATTTCAGCAGATCATAAATGATCAGCCATTTTAGTTAATCCGAATGTACATAATAATGTTGTAATCTATTATTGTGTTAATCTCCACAAATTGTATGATAATGAGTTGGATACCCGACTCGTCAATACTATGTAACAGGATGTAGAGACCGGTGAGCTTAGCATATGTTACAGGATGGCTGAGATTAATCGCAAACTAACATTCACATTACAGGATTAGATGTAGCCGAGCGTGGAAGCTAATTTATTACGTCTTATCAGAACTACTCGAACTATTACAGCATTTGCCACCATAATTTTCATATTATAATATTTAAATAAATCTATAGTAAGGAGGTCTTATCACTACGAAGTGTTGTTTGCCCAGAATTTGAATTTGAATTTCGAATTGTTTAGAATTTCGGAGATTGTCTGCAATCTGTTGGTAAAAATATATATTTTCGAGACTCGAATCTCTTTCTAGACTTTGAATTTATATACCTACTTAAGCATCTTCTAGATTGTTGTAATCAGGCCCCAATCACGCCTTCCACAAAGGTGACCTTGGTGGAAACTGTTTGAAACAAATTCAAATTTTGGATAAAACCTACGTTCCACACGGATGAAAACCAATGTTTTTTTTGTCTGTTGTTTTGGAGAGCTTTTACCTATACAGGTATGCTAGCCCTATGAATGCTTAAGAAAACCCATTATTTATGTAATTAATTACAAGTTTTACAAGAACATTTCAAACAGTTCCTTCGCTGCATCTCCATTTGGGTGTGATAAAATATAAAACAAAAGCTCCTACATCCAATTTATTGATATTGTATTTTGCAAGCAGTAAACTTCTTTCATTGCAATATTTGACACATTCCATAAACAAGTGCTGGACATCCTCTACCATGTTACATGTCTCACAATTAGGTGAATTTGCTTTTTTCATTAGATACCCAAATTTATGGTTGGTAAGTGTCCAGATCTTAAACGATGAGCTATAACAATGTGATTTCGAGAAACTTTACTGTTTGCAAACCACGGTATCGGAGGAGGCTGACACTGAATATACCAGATCCCCTTCTCTTTACTTTTTCTAGAAACCCAATGTTTACAACCAATGTTTTGTCCTAAACATCATTGATACAAACATTTCTATATTGTGCCACATGCAAATCTAATAAAGACCATTTTATAAAATTTTAGATTGTCTACGTGTGATTAATAATAAATTCACTTTCAGTAAAATAATTACCATTAATCTGTACCTATGAATGAAAAAGATGTCATCTAAAGAATTAGATTAAAACCGCCAATCCCTGATCTTACTGCAATGTTACCATGCAAGCTATAAACATATATCACGTAATAAATACCACACCATTTCCAAATCAGTACAAATGTACCAGGGAATATTTTTTCTCAGCATGGATATAAGACAAAGTAGCATGGATATAAGAAGGTAATTAATTTAATTTGGTACAATGTGAAAACTGATGTCCCTTAGCGAGTTAATTAGTAATGGGCATATGTTTGAGGTTTACATTTAACGCGCCAGTAGCGAACGGTTAACGGTAAATAATATCAATTTTTATTTATACGAGTAGATACGTCGTGAAAATTAACGTTTTGACTCGATTACTAACAAAGTTTTCGCCTCTGTGGTCTAGCGGTCCAGGTGTTGGACTTGAATTGTGTCGGGCAACAAAAAGAACATTTGGTTATTTCAATTTGCTAATAAAAAAAAACGTTGCTCGGGATTAGATATGTGCCCGGTTGACGATAGGCTTGTCACCTATCACAGTGTGGGACTTAGTGTCTTCGGCTAGCCGTGGGTGCTCTGGTTGCGCTTCTGCCCACTGTTTTGTGAAAATACTTTCTTTTTACAAACATAGTTTCTGTTTTAGCCTGTATTCTTGAAATGCTAATGTCTTGACTCGCCAAAAAATATGCAATTTAAGGAAATCAGTGCTTGGTACTAAAATTTTTGAGTATTATTAGCATCTTCACGCCGATATCTCAGAAGGGGTAGAGAGACGCACAACCAAGGCTACGACATACGACTAGCTGAAGAAACTAAGTCCCGTAATGTGATAGGTGGCAAGTCTATCAATCGGGAACATATCTTACTCCGGACAACGTTACTTTTATTAGAAAATTGAAAATATTTTTTGCTGCTTCCGGGGATATAACCCGGAACCTCAATAAGTCAAGTCCGGCGCCGGACGGCTATACCACAAAGGCGAAGTATTTTTTGTATCTAATCTATATATGTATACTAGCTAACCTAGCACACTTCCTATCGCTTGACATTAACGCTTCGATAGTAGTGTAGTCTGCCGGACCCAATGTTAAACATTCCAAAATCAACGACTACTTACAAATAAAAAATAATGAAAAAAAATTTTCAAGAGGACCAAATTGTGAATCTAAACCATTCTCGAATCCCCTTGAAAACACACTAAAAAATCATCAAAATTGCTCCAGTCATCTAGGAAGAGTTCAGTGACAAACACACGAACACAAGAATTATATATATAAAGATGTAAATGATCCTTATTTATAGTGGTCATCACATCTCGTCTGAACGGATTTAACACGTGATTTTTTTTGCTGTATAGGTTACATTGGCAAGAGAAGATTCTCATTAAGGGAAAAACCGGGAAAATTATAGGGAAAATGGGGAAACGGTGTTTTCATCCATACACACTGTAAGTAGCTATTAATGTCAAGCGATACGAAGTTTGCCGGGTTAGCTAATAAACAATACCATCTTTCTAAATTGTTTAACAGATTTATATAATTTAGATTACGCCAGATCAAGAAAAAAAGAGTAGGGTAGATTGCTCACGTGGACCAGTAAATTGTAAAGGGGTCAAAGATCTTGGCCATTATATAGTTACAGACAAGTTACCCTTTATGGTGTTCGTAGGCGACGGATGTCAGAAAAAAAAGTACCTTAATACATAAAACAAAAAACGGGTATGTTACAACACATAACTCGTGATCTGATGGACTAATTTTCATGGTTTTTGATTCGTTGTATTTGTATCCGGCTCGAACAGCAGAATACATCTTAAAAACAATAAAAACCCTACGAGTATATCATCTATACTCTATATATAAAAGCAAGTCATGTTACATAGATTAACCGAATAGGCTGAAAATTTATTAATTAAGGATCATATCAATCAAGTAGCTTAGAACCGATAGAACAGCCTTTCCCAAAGTGGGCGATAACGCCCCCTTGTGGGCGCTGGAAGCCTAGAGGGGGGCGGTATAAATCTTGAAAAAAATGTTTTTTTTTTAAACTAGGCGCAACAAATATGTTATTGAGGTTATTGACAAGAAAAAAACGAGGGGGGGGGGCGCTACAAAACAACTGATTTTCAAAGTGGGCGTTATATGAAATAAGTTTGGGAACCTCTGCGATAGAAGGACATAGAGTACATTTTATCCCGTACAAAAGAGAGTTCATGTAGTGCTCAAATAAATATATTTATTTTTTATTTTTAAATCGTAAGGCTATGGTTCGATTCTCGATGCGGATTTGCGTAATGAATGTCTAAATGTCTGCATTTACCGGGTCTGGCCTCCCTCTCCCCGTCTAACGTTTTAATCACCTTCCCCTTAAACGTTCCGTAACTAAGGTGCTATGCCCATTTTTACCTAAAACTTACAATTAAATATGTTGCCCAAAGTACCGGAAAGTCGCTAAAATATTTTAATTCCTTAGGAAATTTTAACGCCCTAGTTTTATTACTGAAATAAAAAAAAACTATTGCTACTTAACGCGAACCCTTCTCCCGCTCCTGTAACACGTCGTAACATTTTGCAGGATACCCCCCTAACTTACTATGTGTTATGTAATATTTGAACGCCCTATCTGTACCTATTAGACGGAAATTAGACTATTGTATAAAAAAACTGCCAAGAAACTATACCCATTTCACTACCAATAAGGCGTCTCAATTAATTCCGCAGCATCATAAGCGTTTTACTCTTTTTGCTACCATTTGTAAAGGTCATAAAGAATGCAAATTAGAAAATCCAATTTGAAGCGACGGATTTTAAATATTCAGGGTCCAACGTTTGCTGGATTTATAGAGGGGCCCTTCAATGGAAGGATTATGATGAAATTGCTTCTGTTAATGACATAGTGATTTCATTCTTTTAGGCTGTAATTGAATGAGGTTTTTTGCGTAACGAGCTCGTTATAAACAATATTGGTGTTTATGTAGAAGGTACTCGTTGGCATTTGATTTTTTATAGAGTAACTAGCTGTTCCGGTGAACTTCATTCCACTATTCAATTTGTGTGGGCATAAATAAAATGATTTTTTTCCTAGTTTCCTCGTAGTCGAATGATATAAAATTTTAACGCTTTTACAATGGTAAACGTAGAATGGGTAAATAGAAGTATAAAATATGGTGGACTGCGGGACCAGATATGGTCACTGCTGATATGATCAAATATGGAAGCTCTTTCATTTGGTACTTTTTTGGATTCTTTGTAATAAATTTTGAAGGACCGGCGGACTACCTGAATTCTGAAGGTGTGCGTCATTCTGCCCTTGTATTGAGGCAAGGGCTCACGCATGATTACGTCGGATTGTCAGCCGACCGCATCCACATGTATTTCAGAGCGAGGGATAGAATGGTTTGCTCAACTTGTATCTAAACAAATGTTAAAAGGGTTTCAAGGTCACCGAATGTTGCGCATAAGGTCAAGGGTTGAACCATCTGCTCTATGCAGATGATGATGACTTTTGACTGCAAATACTGGTCACACTGAAGAAAGATGATTTAAAATAGTAAGCCTTTTTTCTCATTTAAAAGGAAAGCGAAAAAAATCAAATAAATGAAGCGTTGCTAATATCAGAGCGCTAGACTCGCTTTAAATAACTCTGTATTTATCCCAACGTTACTTTATGGAAGTGATAGTTAGCTATGGCAGTAAAGCAGCATAAATGCGGTCAAAATGAAAGCGCCTGTCGCCATAGCGTTAGTGTTTGCCGTTGACGTGTTCCAGTTCGGAGGGTAAGGAAGCTCTTATGAGCTGCCCGGCACAGAGACAGGTACACACTATTTTATTTATTTTTAAGTATATGGATACCCTTAGGTTAGAACAACCTTATGAAACAAGATAAAGTTTAACACAGGAATAGATTGCAGTTTGGAATTGCATAGGTTAATTTTAATCTCAAAAATTGCGAGGTTCCCATATAGCTTCCGAATAGTTCTCTTCACGAATGCTCACGAGCAATAGCGAGTTAAATCTTTGACAGATCTGTATCGATTGAACTTTTCCAACTTTGCTAAATTAAAAACGTCGCCAAATTTGTATTCGTCTGAAGCAATTTCATGTCGGAATTTTTATAGCACGCCGTACTTCGTACCTTAAAGTTTTACCGTAATACTCGAAATTTACGACCGTGTCGCTTTTGAATACAGTATGCAGCATACGCCCTTCGAAACTTGAGTGTTTTCTCCCATTAGCGAATGTAGTCAAAGCTATTTAACTCTTACTTTGCAGCCTTCCCGAGGTCTAACTAATAAGTGGGTTTTTACGGGAATAAGTTTCTTAGTGTAAAGTTTATTCGGAATTTTGTTCGATATCCGTATACCAGTTTAAGGTAGACTCTCGTAACTAGCGTCTAAAGCCTTTGCTACGACGCGTTATCAATGCATTTGTTTCATTAATTCAGTTGTTACGGCTTTAATAACAATATTACTATAATACAAATGCGGAGTAACGAGGCGTTAATCACTCGGAAAACGATCAATTCAAGAAGATTTGCATCGTACATTAATCGGCCGTTCTATCGCAGTTGCAGACTCAGTAGTCGACACGGCTGTCGCTAAGGTGCTTGTTTCGAAGTCTTCTTTTATGTAGCTACGTTGTCAGTAGTTTAATTCGAAAGTACTTTTGCTGAATGACTATGGTAATAAGAATCGAGGTAATGGCGATGTAAATGATGTATACAGTACAGGGCCAGGTAAATGATGTATACAGTACCATGAGTTGCTATATATTACGATCGGTAATTTACGGATAGAAATCTATACCTTCCTACCTATTTGTTCTGAAATTTTGTTATCTCTTAGTTGCCAGTAGAGGCGCCGTTCAATGTTTTCATACAAATAATTTACGGAGGTGCTAGCGAGAATTGATTATTAGACAGTCACACAAACAGACAAATAATCAAATCAAACATTTGATTATTTGTCTGTTTGTGTGACCAAGATGATCAAAAATGATTTTCACGGCTATATACCCAAAGGAGGTAGGCAGAGATAGGTACAACCAGGGCACTCACGACTACCCTAAGATACGTCTTACAATGTGATAGATGACAAAATTATCGCCAACCGGGTATGTATTCAATCCCGGGCAAAGTCGTTTTATTACATTATTTAAAAAAAAACACATTTTACTTTTGCTGACCGACCAGGTAATCGAACCTGGGACCTTATGAAATCAGGTCCAATACTGGACCAGTAAACCACGGAGTCGATTGTTTCCATTACCATTTTGATATAAAACTATATTTTTTGCGGCTCCAACCGGTATTCAGTTATGGCCTCTGACTTATTTTATGAGTTCAGTTCTTCATCTAAGCATACAGAGAAAGGATTTTCCTCGATTTTTCCGGGATCCTACCATCAGATCGTGACTTTTCGGTCTGGAATCTGATCGGATTGGAACTATTTCTGAAGTAGTTTCTTTAAAATTAAAAAAGCAGTTATTACAATCGGTCAAAAATAGCTGAGAAATCGATAAGTACATAATTACATAAAAACATAGACATAAATCATACGATCTGCTCCTTTTTTGAAGTCGTGTAATGAAAGTGAAATAATTTCAATTTAAATTTGAATATTGTAAAATAGGTGTTTTATTTCTTATAGAAATTTTATCACATTTCAATTTCTCTTCAATTAAATAAACGAACACACCTGACGGTTTCTGTTGACTTTGTATAATTTGCTTCACCGTAACCGAGATATGTTTTTTGAGAAAACCGAATAAAACTGTATTTATTAGACGAGTTCAAGTTTCGAGGCCGCCAGATGTTATACTGATTGAGTTTCAAGGAATACTCAAAAACTTTCCGATTTTGCTTATGACGTTTTAAGTTATTTTGTTTTTGACTCTGATGCGGTGGTTTTCAAGCACGCATAAGAAAAAGTTTTTTAGCAATTGTTCAAGAAAATATGTTTGAAACACTCATCCAAGAATACTTTTTCAAATACATATTTAAAAACAAATTTTGAAGCACTCATCCAAAAAACGTTTTCGAACACTCATTTAAGAATATGTATTATGAAATACTCATAAAAAATAAGTTTTAAATGAAATGAAAAGAAAATGAGGTGTTACAAAAATATGTAAGTATACCAATATATTCTACCACATTTTGGTGTGCAAATATTTAAATTTGTTACAAACATTTAAGCAAATTATTTTATATTTATGACCACTTTCGATATTTATTACGAAACATTTAAAAAATGTTGTTACATTTAAACCTATCTACCGTTAACTACCATAAAGCCCACTGAAGTTGTAAAAACACACTAGATTTATCACATTACAAAAAAAAGTTAACTACCACCGTTTCCAAACCGAGTTAGTCAGGAAAAGAAACGCCGAAACAAACTCCCCGGTAATCAGGACCTCAGCTTATGTTCCACCATTACCATTACCACCATTTCCAACCGTAGCCAGACAGGAGAGGAAACGGCAAAACATTTAAAGCAATTATCAAATAATGCTTTTTTTAAAACACACATTTTTGAAGTATTACAGCACTCGTCCAAAAAATGGTTTTTAACACTGATCCAAAAACTAATTTGAAGCACTCATCCAAGAATATATTTTCAAATAGTCACCTAAGAAGAAGTTTTGAAACACTCACACAAGAACATATTTTAAACATTCATCCAAGAAGAAGTACTGATCTAAGAACATGTTTTGAAACATTTGCCTAACTAAAACGGCGTCTACTGGCTAAAGGTATTATGTGAAAGGTAAAAGCCAAATATCTTCAAAATTAATTTTATATAATTAAATTGAAATCTGTCGACGTTTTCATGTTTTCTCTTCGTATCACAGGATATAACTGACGACAATAGTGGAATAATCTCGTAAAATAACCATTACTGGGCGATGGAGTCGCCAACTTCCGTCGCTAAAATAAGTCAACACCCTATAATATAACACTGAATAATAATTACTATAGTTAAACAATCAATCATGATTGCCAACGTGTAACTTTATGTTTAAAAAAATAAATTCCTATTTTATTTGATTATCGCATCACGCATATTATAATTATTGACGAGAAAAGGTTCATTTAAAAAAAAAAACTATATTATTCATAGTTAGGGTAAGAAACATCTGACGGCTCACCTAGATAAACAATAAATATGCTTAATTACGGCATAAATCTTATTGATTAGGTAATCTAAACAGATATAAAATATACAGTTTTAATTTTAGTCTCTTAAAGTACTCGAAGCACGAAACATTGCGTGACATCCTTGCAAATGGCGCACCTTCAATAAGACGTAATAATTCACTACTTTTTGGCGACAAACATTATTGCGTCTGAATAAACATTTATACATAAACAGTATAAAAAAGGAAACATTTTGTTTTTAAATTTCGGCAAGCGTAGAACTGCTATTAGTCAAGTTTTTAATCAAGTCATCACTCGACTTTGTGAAATCGGGCTAAGCTCGTTGAATAAGATAATATAACATTCATAATTATAATATACATAACATTTCACGATCAGATCAATCGGATATTATCCGAGGGTGATGTCAAGAGTCTCCGAAACCGGCGTGTTTGTATGAAAAGGGTTATGAATGTGAAGGAAGCAAGACAGGTTTATCAGGATCGTGAGGTCTGGCACTCGATACTCTCTGCCTACCCCGTAAGGGACTTGGCGTGAAGATATGTATGTATGTAATAAGATAATAGTAATGATGATAAATATCCCTGGAAAAATTACACTAATTAAATAAAGCTTCAAAGTAAACTGCTTTTGTTATGGGTGTTAGTTTGGTTGGTAGTATCGTTACTAATACATAGAGATACTAGAATAAAAGTGATAACCACCCAGACTTAGAAATGCAGACGTTACACAAATGCATGTTCTTATCGGGGTCAAACCCGAGCCACGCAGTTTAACGGTGGAGTTAAACGTGTATGGGGGGCTACTCGATCAACGAGGCGGTGATATCTAGCGGCATTGGAAAAGTACACGATACATAAACTCTTTGTGCACTGTAATTGAATAAATTATACAAAATTTATTAATTTTCTTGAATATGCACATGAAATTTATTAATCATAAAAAAGTACCTTCACGCTCATATAACCGACGATGTAGCAGAGGCGCAACCATGGCACCCGCGAATATTTGAAGACACTAAATTCCAGAATGTGATAACTGGCAAGTCTATCACCAACCAGGCACGTTATGTGGCTCAGATATACCGGTGAAATTGTTTAACAAAAAGAGTAAATTATTCAAACATATAACCAACTACTTTTTACAAAATCGTTAAAAAACTGCTCCATCTATTCTCGCGATCCCGACAAGAACTTCAAAAGATACATGTGACATGTGTTTAGGAAACATAATATGCGAACCTTCTTACCCTTCTTACCACTTTAGGTTTGGCATTTCTATCTTGGTTTGTCCGGTGATTTAGTTTATAACCTATCCATAACCTAGCTAATATTAATAGGTATACTAAGTGGCAGAAGGGGCGCCCTTTTGATGGGTTTAGTTTAATAAAGTAGATAGTATGCGGATAACAAATCTTATATATAAAAACTAGATGCTACCTGCGGCTTCGCCCGCGTTTTCACAGAAACCCGGTGTGCGATCGGGATTTAAAATAGCCTATATGTTAATCCAGGTCACAATCTATCTGTCTTCCAAATTTCAGACAAATCCGTTCAGCCATTCGAGCGTGAAAGAGTAACAAACATCCATACATCCATACTTACAAACTTTCGCATTTATAATATTAATAGAATAGGATGAATCCCTATTTCCCTTGGTCATCGTATCACGTGGGAACGTGGGAACCAATTTAGTTATTTTTTAGAGGTAAAGTGAAGCTCGCTTACATCCCTAAAAACATCTAGGGCACTTTAACCGAAGATAAATTATATGTAGCAATCCTATCACCAATCGGGCACTTGTCCAATCATTTTTATTTTATGAAATTAAAAAAGGACCAAAACCAAACCAAACCTGAATGATACGAGATTTTTAATTTTTAACCGTCACCGATCGTATTGTCATGTATAACCAGTTGAAAGAGATGAAGTTAATATGCAAGAGTTATAATTTGAAGAATCTATCTAAATAGTTGTCAGACAAAAGTTCTGTTTTAGGATTTCGTTTTTTTTCAATTCTGTAGCATGATTTAAGAAATGAATATCGTGTATTTTGTTAGACGTGTAGTTATATTATTTTAATTTACCAGACAAAGAGATTATGATACAATTTATTTAGAAACACTTGTACAATATTTTTTTATTTTTTATTTTTATGGTTTAGCCAACCGGATTCGCTATACAAGCATCTTCAGGGCTACATAAAATCGCCTAGATAGCTAAATAGGCTAAGGTTGAATATTAGAAGCTTGGCTTAGTTAGGACAAATCACACAAATTGATCTAGCCCCAAAATATGCAAATTATATGCCTGTGCTATGACATAGGCATATATTATAATAATATAATTATATTATAACTAGCTGCTACCTGCGGCTTCGCCCGCGTTTTCACAGAAACCCGGTGTGCGATCAGGATTAAAAATAGCCTATATGTTAATCCAGGTCACAATCTATCTGTCTTCCAAATTTCAGACAAATCCGTTCAGCCATTTGAGCGTGAAAGAGTAACAAACATCCATACATCCATACTTACAAACTTTCGCATTTATAATATTAATAGGATAATATATTATATATTATAATTATAATAAATAGTATTTGGAAAAAATAATGATTCGCGGAACTATACAGGCTTATCTAGAGTTGGAATTATCCGTAGACTGTAAGTGCTACGAGGAATTTCGTAGCGCGCAATTTCAGTATTATGTGCTATTTGTAGTCATTTCTATCGTAACATTTAAGAGCTCGTTCTATTACGTTCTATCCATAGGTGATTTAAAAATAAAAGCCCTTATAATCTACTGCGATAGTTGGTCTAGTTTATTTAAAATTTATACAATTAACAAATTTTATAACTTAGTAGCTGTTGTAGTATGAAATAGATTTTCATACAAGTTTTCATTAATATAGGCCTTTTGATATGAAAAAAATACCTGTGTTTGAACTAAGGTCCTTAATTATATGCATATCAAATTCTATCAAAATCGGTCTAGCGGCTTAGCGTAAAGGCGTAACAGACAAACTTTCACATATATAGTATTAAGTATCAAGAATGGACGTATATGTAGATAGCCATACTATGTATTTGAAATATAGGAAACATAAGAAAATGTAATCTTTTTTAAAATCATATTAGACTGAAAAGTCTACTATTTAAATATTTGCTACAATTTACAAAATGAGTTAAGAACTAAGATTTGACTACGTGCAAGCGAGTTTTGCATTTCATAATAATAATAATGACCGAGCTTTGCTTTTTTTAAAACGAACTATTTTTAAAATTGACCTGGCTTGATCGATTTTTTCGTTTCCAAAACCTCTTATATATTAAGTTTCATTAAGGAAAAGAGGAAAAAAAATTAAAATCGTTTTAGCCGTTTCCGAAGATCAGAATATAAATGCCAGCATTGCTTGTTTAAAGGCGTTAATTAATAACTGGATGACTGAGTTTTGCTCTGTATTTTTATTAATTGTTTAGAAATTATGTTTAAATAAAAAAAATAAGAAAAATCCTTATTGTTACTATACGAGTATATAGATTTTAGGTAAAAAACATGTCAGTCAGACATATGTATGTACAGAGTTAGCGTGAGACGTGTTGATATTACTTTTATCTAATCTAGATAACGCTAGATAAACTAATATTTATATATTAACTACATTTATTAAAAAATGTTAATCGCCTCTGTGGTCTAGCGGTCCGGGTGTTGGACTTGACTGCATGAGGTCCCGGGTTCGAATCCCGGGTCGGCCAACAAAAAGAAAGTTGGATTTTTTTAATTTTCTAATAAAAAAAAATGTTGATCGGGATTGGAATTGTGCCCGGTTGGCCATAGGCATGCCACCTATCACATTGTGGGACTTAGTATCTTCGGCTAGTCGTGGGTGCTTTGGTTGTACCTCTGCCTACCTCTTCGGGGATATGGGCATGAAGATACTTATTAAAAAACAAAAGAAAACGTATATCAAACTTTCCTCAACATTTTGTATGTCATAATTATATATTATATTAATTTCACTTAATCTAATAAGCTCAAACATCATGTCGGTAAAAAGTCATGTATCAAATAACTTTATACCAACGACGCTATCAACTTGAGCTGAATGTATACGAAAGGATACTTAAAAAGAAAAGCACTTTCGTAAACCTTTACGTTTGTAGGTCAAATCTCATTTGCAATGAAATAACAGAAAATATGCAGGCAGTGAGCCCCGACCGAGTTCTCTAATTATGCTCCATTTTGTTCTCATAAACAGCAACTGTTGAAAATATAAAAAGTCCGCATTGTTTTAAGTAATCCGCTCTTACCGAGCTTACGTCACACGTGAGACAGTCGCGAGCTAAAGTTGTTAATAACATTTTTTTTTTCGTTCCTTTTCGTAAATACATACATACATATCATTACGCCAAGTCCCTTTCGGGGTAGGCAGAGAGTATCGCGTGCCAGACCTCACGATCCTGACAAACCTGTCTGGCTTCCTTCACATTCATTACCCTTTTCATGTAAACACGCCGGTTTCGGAGGCTCTTGCCACCACCCTTTCCGTAAATGCTTCTCCGTGTTGGTCCGGGCTCCTTTGCAGAATAGACCATCTGTCTTTCTTGTCAAGTAGCTCGTAAAAGGCGAGCATAGGCTTATCATCACTAACACCGTGACATCTGACTAGGTGGTAGAGTTTCGTAGCGACTCGTCCGGATTGGTACCACCGCCTTACCTATTCCTGCCGCCATAA
>NJDC01008262.1:50362-83812 GCA_002245475.1 Calephelis virginiensis | reverse complement strand
TTGGGTAATTTGCTGCATAGCACTCTATCACCAGTATTTTGTTCATTAGTTATAAACTCGTAAATAAGCATATCCTTAGAAAGGTCATACTTATAGTGCAGGTAACATTACATATATTACTTAAGTATCTTTACGCCTGTATCCTCAAGAAAATAGGCAGAGGTACAACCAGGGCATCCACCACGAACCGAGTACATATCCCATCTAGGCCAACGTTGGTTTTTATTAGAAAACTAGCGAATTGCGAACTTCGCGTCGCTTGACATTAACACCTACTAACAGTCTGTATGGAAAATAATAAAGTACCTATTGTTTTCCCATTTTCCCTATTTTTCTCTTCAATAGAACTTTCTCCGGACAATAACCAACGTAACAAAAAAGAATTAGCAAAATTGGTTCATCCGTTCTGACGTGATGTGATGACCTCGCAATTTTGGGATTATTTTTATAGTTACAGGCTAGCCAACCCGGCGAACTTCATATCACTTGACAGTAATAGCTATTAACAATAATTTATATGGGTTCAAACATTATTTTTTTCCAATTTCCGGTTGTTCTTTTCATACAAAAGGTTTGTATGTAAATAACTAACACAACAAAAAAAGATTCAACAAAATTGGTACAGCCATTCAGGCGTGATGGGATGACCTTGCTAAATGGGAATTCATTTTATATATACGTATATAGAGATTTAAAAAATATATTTTTTTATTTTTGCCGAATCCAGGGATAAAAGGTATATCTTACGAAATAATAGAAATCAAGGAATTTATTTAAATATTTAAATAGGCCCCTTACGAAAGAGAGAAAAATACGAAAGAGATCATTTCAAACTTCATACAAGAGCAATTAACAATTATTACGTAAAGTTCTGTAACTGATAATGTATTAACAATTTAAAAGCTTTAACTCCATTCGATTTTGTACAGAAGTTTCCTCAATAGGGTAATAGTTAATTAAGTATTGTTGTTTCTTTTGTTTAAGAGTTTTAATTGAGGAGTTTCAAGTATTAAGGGGCTCGTTTAAGGAGTTAGGGCGAGTGTTCTATAATTGTGCTTGGAAACAGCTCTTCAAAGTTGAGATACTAACGGTGAACGAGAGTTTAATGATTTTCTGTTTAATTTTTTACACAAATTGAATCAAAGTAAGCAAATTGTTCTTCAGAAAGAAAATGTTAATCAACTAACCATATTATCACAACTTAAAAACGAGACGACGAGAGAGAAAATATGGCAGGTGAAATATTGTCAATATTTTTGGGTTCTGTCCGATCACCCTCGGATACTAGAGTCTCCGAAACCGGAGTGTTTGTATGAAAAGGGTAATGATGTGGAAGAAGATAGTCAGACCTGCCGGGATTCGGTACTATATACTCTCTGGCTATGTTATCCCATGGAGGACTTGGTGTGAGGAATTTGTCTAAATACAAGATAAAGGAGCGTGCTGATAACATACAACCTTGCTTGACGCCAATGTTAACATCAAACCAAGGCGACATATTACCTTACAAACGCACACATGCACACATCTAAACACATAGTCAGCACGCAGCAGGGACCCGTCTATCCCATAATCCGGCAAAATGCCCCACAAGTTTCTTACGTCCCTATCAAACGCGAGATACATAAAACTGGACACTTCGCTACGATGTCACGGTGCGTTAACACATAGTCCGTGTATATCTATATCCTTAACCAGACTTGAAAACACATGGAGCCTACCACGACATTCCATTGGACTTTCCTTGCATCCTCATTTATACTAATTTTTCCATACAGTTTGGATGATTAAACCAATTGCTTTGAAACTAGTGCAGTCCATATGCGAACCCTCGCATTTATACAAAGGCGTGATGGCCGCAAGCTACCAGTCTTCGGGTAGTCTGCCGGTCCTGCAACATTTATTACCACATTTATTAAGGACCCAGGAAGAATACCGGACGGCAGGACCACCAAGCGTGATTATCTCACCATCCCTCTGCCTTACCATATGATTTCATACTTCTAATCGCCCATTCAACTTTTAAATTAAGTAGATATTTTTAATGGAACAAAGTTTTTATTCAATAACTAGATGTTCCGGCGAACTTCGTTCCACCCGTTCAGTTTGTATGGGAAAAATTAAAATATTGTGTTGCCTGATTGTATCGCAGTCGAACGGGATGAAAAGTATCCTCTGTCCGTCTTCTGGTTTTAGGCTACCTCCTCCTCAATTTTGAGCCAAATCGGTTAAGCCGTTGTTGGGTTATAAAACGTGTAACTAACACGACTTTCTTTTATATATATAGATTCGTGTACAAATTTAGCTTTATTGCTGTTTTATTATATGTAAAGATAAAATTTATGATACTAGTAAAGTGTTTTACCAGCAGAATATCAACTCATATATTATAAGGGCTCGGTTACACATGAGGAATACTAAGAACCTGCTTAAGATGCCTTGCCATTTCCGCGAGTATGGTACAAGGTTGCGTCTGTTTTCATATTTCCTTCATGTCATGTAGGATTTTTGTGCAAATTATTGAATAAAAGCCTCGTCCCGGGGGAACGTCTCCTTTTAATGTTTATTTTGAACGCACTTTATAATATCAAACAAGAATTCGTAAACGAGAAACACTTTCACTATTTCAGTTATGTACATGTCCTGATTTAAGAAACTAACAAACAAGCTTTGGTGTTGGTAAGAGAATATTTTTTTTAAGAGAAAACCATCGCTATTAGATATCATAGGTGTTAATGGTGGGGCGTTATCTTATGGCTGAAATCTTATTCCATATATGCAACACTGCCAGCTAAACGATACTCCAAAACTGAACATGATTATGGCGAGCACTGACACAGTAGTGGCAGGAATAGGTAAGGCGGTAGAACTAATATGAATAAAATACTACACAGAACTCCACCTGTGGTTTCATTGATAATGGCTCACTTAACTTATGCTCGCCACTTACGAGTATCCTGGACAGAGGATTCGGACCATCAAGTGGAAAATATATGATTTACAACTTATTTATATCTACTGACATAACATCAGTGGTTTGCACTGGTGTCTTCCGGTCCGACGCGTAAGATAGCCGATAAACCGCTAACAAACACGTACAGAGTTAGGCGAACCGTGTATTGTTATATTTATACGTTATTTATAAAAAAAAATACGAAAAAGACTCACGCATTATCCTTATCACCCGGCCACAGTATAGCGACGCATCTCTAACATTTACGGTGTTTATAGGTAAAGGTTTCCTCTAAAAATACTTGTCCTTGTTGTTTAACCCCCACAAAACCTACTTATAATGCTAAGAACCATCTAGATCACATCAGCTTTCAAACAAAAAAAATCGGTCTCGTAATTAGTCCATCAGTTCGAGTGTTATAATGTCTCAGACGTCCAACACACTCACCCCCATACACATGCACACACACATACACAGATACGTCAAACTTATATAACTCCACTTTTTCCGTAGAGGGTTAAAAAGGAGAGCTTTTCTGGAAAGCTGTCTTAAACTTTAAAAGACAAAGAAATATAGTTACGTCTGTAAGTATAACATTTTCACCTTATAAGAGTTCTTAGTAAGTCCACTGAGAATATAAATTGGAAGGCAAATGTAAAAAGTTTTTAATAGTTCGAGCGTACGAAATTATGAATACTTTGCGTATTATAAAACTTTTACGATTAAGTAGAGCTTAACAGAGCTTATTGCATATTAGTGCAGTAATAGACTTTAAGATTAGTCAGAAAACTTTAATTGTAATAGCTACTAGCTGACCCAGTAAACTTCGTTTTGCCCGACATTGACAATTAATTACAGTTTGTACGGGAAAAAGTATTGACCTCTATGGAAAAAATGTTTTTTTTTGTCTATTTTTCTCTTAGTTTTACTCTTTAAACCGCCATAAACTGTCATGATTTGTGAAGGGAAAACTTCTACGAGTATAGCGTCATTGTTCACTTTTTGTAATGGGTTAAAAATTTTAAAGTCGTGTCAGGAAATGTGACCCGGAGGGTTACTGTTGAATCTCAATCTTATGCAAACTGGAAATTGGATTCAGATATTCCATTTCAGGTCCTCTTAAACACAATACTAGCGAATTATTAACATTCAGTTAACAATAAACAACAAAAGTAAGCAAGCCTAAAAGTACAGCATCATCTGCATGAAGCAATACAGATGATGCTGTTTTGAGCTCTATACTATTTGAGCTACAAACACTGGTCACAGTTATGGAAGATGATTTGAAAGAGACATAGCTAGAAGGGATGAGAGTTTCCGTTGATGAAGAATGAAATTGTATATCTTGGTATTGCTTTTAGCAGATACAGAAGGTGGCACACCATGGTTAAAAGGAGAGAATGTGCAAGGAATGGTATGGATGAAGCACTGCGTAAGTTATTTCAAAGCAAGGTTTTGAGCCAGAGGTACTAGATTCGCTATTCATAATTCTGTTCTTATTCCAAAGTTATTGTTTTATATATATCGTGGGGTTTAAAGAAAGTGTTCATGTTAAAGTGAGACAGGGCAGGCTCTGTTGGTTTGGTCATGTCGAAAGAATGACAGACGAAAGATTGACAATGCAGATTTACAATGCAAATGTGGATAGATGTAGGTATTCGGGATGACCAAGTTTAACATTCCGTGGTGAAATCGCTAGGGTTTTGTCACAGGATTGTATCAAGAGTCTTCGAAACCGGCGTGTTTGTATAAACAGGTTAATAAATGTGGAGGAAGGCAGGCCGGTCTGAAAAGATCATGACATTTGCCGTTTGATATTCTCTGCTTACCTTGTTACGGGACTTGTACCTAGATGTAAAATATAATTGTTTCAAAAAATCTATCTTCTTCCTCTCCCACTTCCCTATATCTTCAGGCGGTGAGAAAAATATACTTTATCTATACATATCTATCTAGGATAAGTCCTTTCAGTTTCCATATCAGCTATGTAAAACGGTGGTGGTGACTTTGTTGCGTTGTCACTAAACAAATTTTAAGTTATCGCTATCTTCTGTCAACGAAAGTAATAGAAAGATGCAAAACACTTTAAGACAAGTGCTGTCAGATTAGCCTGTACACGACATTTCTACAGACGTTTAATTTATCACTCGGAAAAAGTTGATTAAAAACATCACGATAAGACATGTCCGCACCAATCTGACATATTAAACTGTTCCATCTCTTTTGTTTTTGTTTCGTTTGAGAAAGACAGCATGCATCTAAAATAAGTTTAGTTTGTGAACAGCAGAATCACCACTAATACCTATAATTTTCGTATTTTTTAGCATTTTACCATCAGTAAAACAATATGAGTTACTCTTTTTTAAATTTTAAATTTAATACATCACTTAATTAAAATATTGATTTTCTGTAAGTTCTCTTTTAGACTTTTAGAAATACCAAACATTTTTAAGTATGAATCAAATTATGTAAGTTCCATATTGTAACTAATGCTATGGGTATCTTCTGTTAAATTGTACAGTTTTTTCAATATAATAGTTTTTTAAATGTATGAAATCCCGTTACGGAATTTCGATTTTCAAATTCTGATCATAGTAAATCCATATAAATTTCGTGGCAGAAAATTCTGATATATATACATACTAGCTGCTACCTGCGGCTTCGCCCGCGTTTTCACAGAAACCCGGTGTGCGATCGGGATTAAAAATAGCCTATATGTTAATCCAGGTCACAATCTATCTGTCTTCCAAATTTCAGACAAATCCGTTCAGCCATTCGAGCGTGAAAGAGTAACAAACATCCATACATACATACTTACAAACTTTCGCATTTATAATATTAATAGGATATAGCAAGTCCACAGATTTGTGAGAGTTTGCTGCGTTCGAAATTTTGTCTCATTTTTTACATTCGGAATTATTTTAAACTTATTACGGCCGGAATAAGGTTCATCTCATGTGGTATTAAATTACGAAATTCGTTTAGAAAAAAATAACCGAAATTTGAATTTGAAACCGACACATTCTGTGTCGTTTGGAGGATTATTTGCCACAACGGTTACACTGCTTATGCGGAATTAGCAAAATAAAGGCTTATTTTACATCTTTTTTAGAGGAAATCTACATAAGTTCCGTACTAAAAATATTGTATGTATGTAGCAGGTTTCTACAGGTATATGATATGTATTTATATGTAATCGTATATATAAAAATGAATATTTTCACGTGGTCTTTTCATCATGCCTAAACGGGTGAAACAAGTTTAGAAATTCGTTTTTGTTGTGCTACTCATGAAAGTTTTTATGAAGAAAAAAGCTTGAAAATTGCAAGGAAAAAGGGAAAAACAGCAGGTACTTTGATTCTCAAAAGCTGTTAATTTCAAGCTCACCGGATCGATGTGTAGCATTCAATATACGGTATCAATTTTTTGTATGTAGCGGGCCTAACTTCATACAAGTTGACGATTACGTAACAGATGTCCAATTACCGTAAGTCGGAACTAAGACAAGGGTAGGAAGGTAAAACTCGTAAGACGTAATACCTGAACCGTCCAAACATGTTAGAACGTGTGATATTTAACTTTAATGGAGTTGTAACAGTTTGCACAGTTTGGTGGTGGCTCATAATAGTAATGCCTCGGAGAGTTCTCTGAAATACGATCAATTAGACAGAGAACTTGGCAACGTAAACTCCGTTTATGCTCTTGGGAAATTATGTGGTAAACTGATATATATCGTTTTGTTTTTACATATATTTACTTTGTGGTTAGAATAAGTGCCAAGTGTGATAAACACTTAGTAACTTTTGTAATATGAGTTAGCAAATAATTAAGCGGGCTCCCTGATGGTAAGATCGCCTATCAACCTCATATTAATGGTACATTAGATGAAGGCCGGGGATCAGGTCACATCTGGAAGTTAACCGGCTAATCTAAGCTTCAGAACGGAACACGACAATGACGAGCTTTGAAACTAATATTGCATACATTGGCAAAGCAATATTAGAAATTGAGGTAAGCTACTGCACAGCTATCTACAACTGACTTGGTTTTATGTTTGACTGTGTCCGCGACTTCAATCGTTAAAAGTCTAAAACAAATTTCTCATTACAGCAGCTTCCTGCCAGTGAAGTCCCATCAATATCAGTCTAGTAGTTTCAGAGATTAACTGTAACAAATAGACAAACTGACGAAATAGGTAAATAATATTATTTTGGCTACTATATTCAATTGTGTTTAGTAACAAAATTGTTATTTGGGAGCAAAGCAGTGCCCCAGCCAAGACGAGTCAAGCTAAGTGCAAGGGCATTTACCTACCTGTTCTCAAAGAACCCCCATAGAATTGGTTTCCCATGTACTAGAAAGCTTATTTTCTCAGAATATGATGTCAATAATAGACTAGTTATTAAACACACAAAGCCTCAATTGAATATCATTAATACTTTAGATTTTATTGATATCTAAAATACCTACACCGATTTCGTCACTGACACACCCACTGATACATTGACACACTGATGATTATCAGAATGTTTGGTCACTTCCTGAAGTGCTAGAAAGCTGAAATTTGGTATGAAATCTAAGTTTAGTATAAATCAACAAAAAATTATAAATTTATAACTTTTACCCCCCATACTCTAAAATGAGACTTCATAATGTTAGGGTACTTCCTGAAGTGCTAGAAAGCTAAAATTTGGTATGAAGACAAAGTTCAGTATGTAAAAACCTGTCTAAAAGACAGCGTCATCTATTATATTTATCGATAATGAGATCTCTTCAGATTCGTAGTCTTAATATAACCAGATAGATGGCGCTATTTGAAATATGTACGTAGTAGATAATATGAATTCAAGCCAGTAAAAACATAATGGCGAATAAATTTGGTGACAAACAACTCTTCTGCTGTTTCCTTATAAATCCTGAATTAAGGGCGAAAAATTACGTCTTTTCAAAACCATTACCGTACCCCCAGATAAACTTATAACTTTCGCCTCCATCCCCTGAAATGGGGGAGGAGTTTGAATGAGGCTTTCATTTCTTTAAGGGCATGAAAGTTTACATGGGATTGTAGACAGTAACTAAAAAACCTATTACTAAGTACTTATAAGAACCTCCACCTTAATCAAGAGTTTCATGATAGGTCGCAGTTATTTACGCCCTTAGACGACGAGGCTAGCAAATCAACTGTAAGTACTTAATTAATACGATGATCAGATTTATCTAGACTAAATCTAGGTATGACAGTTTCCAATCAATGTCACTTACGCTGTTATTATACATGGAAGTCAAGGTCTAACTTTGAACAATGTTCTCATTGATATTGGGACATCCACTTCCTCTTGGGGTCAAGCACTTATGTATCACTCTCTAGGACTTGCAAAGTGTCCACCTTATAAATATAGACTTTGCTAGTATTAAAATACAACAGCCAGCTATAGTTGAATATAATCGCTTAAGAGCAAAATATTGCCCTGATTATTCGTTTATGGTATAAATAAACCTTCAAAGAAAAAAGGCAAAGACAGAGATTGGGCTATGGAAACTGGTACTGCTGATGTGTAAGAAAAACACCTCAAAAAAGAAAAAAAATACTGTAAACACTGCCTATATATGCAGACACCTAAATGTTCATCACATCGGGAATCGAACCCGAGCTTCCCAATTGGTCGGTGTAGTTAGGCGTATACGCTAGCCACTCGACCAACGAGACGGTCAATTAATCATTTATTATTACAACCAAAACGTAAATAAAGAAAAAAAATGGGAATGAAAGAGTGTAGTTTGTACAACAGTTTTGTACAAACTGCTGGAATAGAAATGATCAATCAGCGTATTTAATTAAGGTAGCATTGATTGTGTTAGTGACATAGCGTGGTGAGAGCTGTGGCGGAGATAGTGCCAGCTCTGGCTGTGACAGTCTCAATTGATAGATCTCGCAAATGCTCCCACAGGAATAAATCTTCATAGACAATGGTTGTAATTACATTGCGTATAAACTGTTTTTTTTTTAATTTACCGTTATATAATTTTAAAGGAAGTTAAAAAATATCATAAATAAAATAATACGCACAGCCAGACATACACAAAAACACAAACACCAAGACAAGCACTTACGCAGACACAAAAACACGTTAAAATTTTACATTGTTTAATTTTACATTGTACAAAAAGTTCACATTAGTTTAACTTTTGCCTAGACGTTAAATTTATTTTAGTTGAAGACTAGCCGAATAGGCGAACTTCGTGTCACTTGAGATTAACAGTTACACTTTGTACAAAAAAAGAAGTATTTTTCTCACTTTTCCTGTATTTTTCTCGTTCTTTTTCTATATGAAAACCTTCTCCTGACAAAAATCAACACAAAAAAAAAGAACTAGCAAAATCGGATCATTCGTTTAGGCGTGATGCGATGACCAAGCGAAATGGGGATTCATTTTTATATACAACTAAGTATAGACTAGCCGACCCAGCACACTCCGTGTTGCTTGACATTAATAGCTTTAGCTACTACATAATAATATTTGATGTACCGATATTAGCGCAGTCTACCGGATCCAATGTAAAACATTCCAAAATCAACAACTACTTATTATTAAAAAAACATTTTCCAAGAGACCAAATTGTGAATCTAAACCATTCTCGAATTCCCTTGAACACACACAAAAAGTTTCATCGAAATCCGTCCAGTCGTCTAGAAGGAGTTCAGTGACAAACACACGAACACAAGAATTGTATATATTAAGATGTACAAGCCGACTGAACCGAACACCATGAGTGTTGGTGACACGGAACGGTATACCCTATGTCAGGTGACCCTAAGGAACTAGTACCCTGCGTTCCTAAGACCCTAGATTCCTACCAACCATTGTCCTAGCATAAGGTTTAATAAATTATATTAGATAAATACGTGCGGGATATCTGCGCTAATAGCAGCGCCTACGGTAGCAGACGGAACCCTACGGGTAGGATAGGTGGCAAGGAGGTGGTTACATTCTCAAAGCTGATCAAGCAGGTTCGCTTGACCAATTAAGGATTTGAAGGTGTCTTCGCCAATTTGAGAGGATGGTGAATGAGATAAGAACCAAGGTTCGAATCTGTTTTATTGAATTAAATCTTAAGTTTATATACAAGTTACACCGACACACACATTGATATAAAAATCTTTGTATTCTATCTGTGTAAATTGCGGATGCAGCATCGTTTGGTGTTGAGACATCAGGACGTGCTCATCTATGTCATCTGCTGGCTTCTTTAACTCCGCATGTCAGCACTTGCTATGTATGTTTAATGTGGCTTTGGTCACGTTGAACACCGACAAAGCAAACTTCGTATCTCTTGACATTAACTGCTACTACATAATATTTAATGTTCCGATAGTGGCGCAGTCTGTCGGATCCAATGTAAAACAATTCAAAATCAACAACTACTTACAAATAAAAAAATAATTACAAAAAACATTTTATAGTGGACTAGGGAACATAGGAATTTATTATATCCTGACTAATTTGATAAAGATAGTAAACATCTGAAACAACTTTAGACATTGTGTATCAGAATGTACACCAATGTTGGTTGGATGGAATTTTCAAGACAATAGCTTGTGATTATTACTCAGTTATATAAAAGAGAAACTCTTATATTATTACTAGATGTTGACTTAAGATAAACTGGCTTATTTTAGATATTTAGATCTCCTGCATGATCCTGTTTAGATATTGGGATGAAAATAGTCTTGTACTCTCTCTATCTCTACATACAAAAAATATTCAATAAGTTATCAACTACAAAGGTCCGTATCTGCTGAAATTATCGCCTTCTCTGCCAGGCAGCTCATATAAGGCGAACACAGATTTAAATATCGATCATTACCGACCAGTTCACCATTGGTCGAGTGTTTTGCTGCAACTTGCTCGGGTAGTGATCCGGCGCCTCAGCCATCCCTGACACCGAAATGACTCTCACGTTCCGGTCTAGTAATTCCAGTCACAGGACATTAAAAATGTATGGTGTCTATAGGCCACAGCTATCTCTTACCATCGGGATAGCCTTATATAAAAACATCTCTTAGTAGCGACGTGAAAGGATGACAAAGAGACAAATGAACGATTTGTATTGACTAGCTGTTCCCTACGGTTTTATCTGGGTATTCAAGTTATTTAGTTTTGCCATTAGGATGCGTTCAATTCAAAAAGAAAAAGATGACAAACTTGCTAGGCATTGCCTGCATGGGGCCTAGACTGACAAGGAGAAATAGAAAAGAAAAGCATAGATAGAATATGCACAGTTCAAAAATAAAAACGTGTATCTAGGTGTATCTATAATTGAGTTGAAATTCTGGTACACTAGTCACGGAGGATGGACGCTGCTGTATCCTGCCCTGCGGTAACGGCTGCAGATGAAGGTGCGGTTTTGGTTAGACGGTTGCTTTTGATTTGAATAATGCTTTCTCTCGCTCTCCATATATTTCTATCTTAATATATATATATATATTTCTTGTGTTCGTGTTTTTGTCACTGAACTCCTTCCAGACGACTGGCCGGATTTTGATGACATTTTGTGTTCAAGGGAATTTGAGGATGGTTAAGATTCACAATTTGGTCTCCTGGAAAATGTTCTTTTTGTTTTTTTTTAATAATAAGTATTTGTTGATTTTGGAATGTTTTATATTGGATCCGACAGACTGCGCTACTATCGAAGCATTAATTCCAAGCGATACGAAGTTTGCTGGGTCAGCTAGTATCTATATACTATTGTAAAGTGTAGTCATTAAAGCGCAGTTAAAACTGTAAGAACCGACTCCGATTCCAATATTATGTCTTCTAAGTACACAAAAAATTTTTTTGCCTAGATTTCTCTAGGATTTAATCAGCACATCTGTAGGGTTACTCTCCAATCTTGATTTCATCCAAATTGGAAATTAGAATCGCGTATATAATTTTAAATAGGTACTCTTGTTTGTTCCACAGTACTAGCGGATTCTCAACATTTAGTTTCTTGAACATTCAACGAATCATATGCAATGTTTGTCATTATTAACTAAATTTTAATAATTCTCTAGTATTGTGTTCAAGAGTACAACGTAATAAAAATACCATTCCAATTCAAGAGGGTAAACCTACTGGACCTTGTAGCAATGGGACCTCAGAATAGATTATATAATTTTTTTAAAGAGGATTGATTTTCTGTTTACTATAAAACTACTAATCGCATTTGAATTAAAACTATATAGGAATAGCCGATCCATTTGTCCGGGATCCATCGCCTTACCTATTCCTGCCACCAAAACGACTGTCATATTCCGGCCTGGAGAGTAAGGTAACTGGTAGAGTTGCAGCTTGCACAGTAGGCCTAACATGCCTGGACAGCGACACACCTGTAACATCGATGGTCTCCATAAGTCATGGACCTCTTAGCATCAAGAAAGCATTATCACTAACTCAATCACAAAAACCGTTAAGCAAAGTATCATCAAAATAAGATTATCCTAAAAACTACATAAAACATACAGCGAATTGACATCCTCCTTTAAAAGTTGGTTGAAAACATACCTCTTACCTAGCAACGTGTAAAAGATAAATGAAAATCGCAGGGCATGAATTGCACGTGCGATAATTTGGCTTTATGGCGCTTTTGTCGCTGTTGCTGAATATCTACGTCCATTTCCACGGCCCACTACCCGAAAATATTAATAAAGTTAAAAAGCATAAACGCTGACGTAAAAGTTGTTGAAACGGAACGGAGCTACAAAGTTTATTTAAAATCGTTTATGGAATATGAAATAAAAGGTTGTGAAACATTTTTCGCAAGTATTGCGTTGTAGAATTTACATTTTTGCAAAAAAGCGGATTCAAAGCCCCGTGGTGTGTGCGGTGCACGCTCTGCATCGTGCTAAGCTAGCCGTAAACTGTGTTAGGGACTGTTTATACTAACAGATATTTAGTAGAGACAAAGTATGTTTTATATTCATACATCTTATACCACGTTCAATTCCTAGGCTGGCCAACTCGAAATTTAAATTTTTAATATCACAAAACGTTGCTTGGAATTGTATAGCCTAAATGCCCTGTTGGTGGCAACTATGACATTGTTAGATTAAGTGAATATCTTCGGCTAGTTGTGGGTTCCTGGTTTTACATCCGCCTACGTCTCGTGAGGATCATTGATTTTACTTTGTTATTTATTAGTTTTTTTTAGGTAAGCAAGTAGACTCACTCTAAGAAATACGAGTAGTTTATAGACTACCAAGAAAGCTATTAGATAATAGTAATAAAAATATCATACTAATATGGGATAGTAAAAAATAAAAAAAAAACAATTTTATGTCTCACCAATCAATTAAAAATTAAACGCTATATGCTCATTTATACACGCTGCGTTTATGCAACCAAGAAATATGTTGAATACTATGTTGTTTAAAATTTCGTCAAATTGAGTAAAAAAAAATATTTAATTATTACGAGGTCTATCATAATTTGTCGTGCAAATTTTATAAATAGTGCATTATCTTTCAACAATACATAGAAACATATTTTAATTATTAGTCTGTAGTTAGCAAACTCTAAAAATGCCGATAGGTGTGGTGCTGATATAATATTTTAACTTCAACTATTAGAAAAAGATCAACAAATAATGTAGACTACAAATGAAATGTTTATTTAAATCGATTTGATGTATCATGTAAGTAACATATCAAAGGTCGGTCGGCTAAAACCGCGCTTCATCATATTTTTGATTTAGTTTTATTTGCGAGGAGCTAGTTCAAATTATTTATTTAAAGCTAAACTGTTTTTCTAACTACACACACTAAATTGTTTAATAGTAATATGCATCTGCTAATAATTTCGTAATCCTATACCACCATGTCGCAAATTTCCTCTATTATCTATCCTCAAATTATTAATAAAAGCTATCGAAAAAAACATAATTATGATGAATTTTTAACACCTTTTGTAGAAAGAGAGGTGATATACGATTGACGTCTCTCTCCCTCTCCGCGTGTATATATGTGTGTCAGTTTGTCTGTGTCATTATAACGTCTTTTCGGATGGACCGAATCTGATGAAGATTTTTTGTTTGAAAGCTGACGTTTTCGAAGTGGTTCTTAGCTACTGTAGGTTTTTAAGTGTTTATTGAACTATTGTACACTTGGTGTTATTATAAAAAAAAATAGATTTTTCGTATCATTTAATATGAAATTTGCCAAGTAAAATAAGAATAATAAATGTTCTGAGATATTTTTATTGGTGCGGATAATTCTTCATAGCAATTTTTATGAATTAATGAATAAGTAAATGAACTTATTAATACCAATTGTTTATTAAATATTTTTTTAGTATTTCCATAAATCTAATTTAAAATAAATTAACATAAGATATCGTGAGGTATGAATGATCTTTAAAATTCGAGCAAAACTAACTCCCACAAATTTCTCCGCGCCCGTAATTACTTGGCAAAAATAAACACAACTCGATTACAGTTTTTTATCGCCGTAAAGTTGACGGAATTGAATTCACCGTCCTGCTTTTGTTTCTAGAAAATTCGATTGTATATTTACCTTTCTGAATACTAATTCGATTTTAAATTGTGATTTTCAAAAGTTCTGCTTCCTTGTCGGGTGTTACTGGGAAAAAATTGGGGAAAAGAGGGTTGCTCAAATGTTTTGAGTTGCTCCTCTGTCAGTACTCACCCACAGGTCGGTCAAGAACCTTGCAGCTACTTGCCGTGATAGGGATCTACCGCCTTACTTATTCCTGCCGCCATAGTGTGAATGTCATGATCTAGTCCAGAGGGTAGGGCAGCCGGTAGACTTGCACCCCTTGCAGGCCTAAAACCCCCGCTATGCAAAGACACACTTACAATATTGTGGTGATTATACGCTGTCTTCGTCTATTATCACATTCTGGAGATCCGCGTGCTTGTTCGCTATCTTTTGCCACTAAAATTGTATAATTTGTTTGTTTGTGTTACGCAAACAATGAGACTTTTAAATTAAAAGAATACGAAGCTTTAATGTCCTTTATTAATCTACAAATATCAATCATATTAATTGAGTATTTATTCTATCTAAAGACATAAATCCCGATTTTCCAGTGTAACTTGTAAAAATCGGTAATAAACTTTGTTAACATTTTTTGATAATGGCACGACACTATTTATGAATCGCAAAAAACTGACAACATTGCTAATTGACATTAGTCTCTGTGATTAAAAACAGGCTATAGTATAAATACTACAGAGTCAACAACATATCTGTAGTGCTACTCTTGAATTTCGATTTCATGCGAATTGGAATCGAATATGTCATTATAGGTACTCTTGAACACAAGTACTAACGGATTATTAACATTTAGTTCCATAAAAAATCCAAGAAATCCAATAAAATAATTTATTGTTTATTAGTAATAATTGCTAATAAATCGCTAGAACTGTGTTGAAGAGTACCTATAATGACATATCCAATCCCAATTTCCAATTAGCAAAAGTGAGATTCAAGTTTAACCCTACTGTGCACTGGTCAAATTCGACACTTAACTACTATTTCATAAAGTATCGTTTTGCTTTTAGTGTCTGTAGTGTGAGTACGGAAGAAATTTCCAAAACTACATTTTTGTTATTCTGTTATTGTGTAAAGTGTTGTGTGTAAAGTGGCATTTTACAAAAATATATTTGATTCAATTTAAGACTTAAAAGAGCTTGTCGCGAATGGTATTTTATACCTACTCCGTAACAGAGGAAGTTTTTAGGTTTTGTGTGTTTTGTCGATCTGTCTGTTATAGTAGGGGGGCCCAAAAGGGGATTTTTGGAGTAACTCGGGCGCGTCAGATTAAGATATGGGAGACAACCTGTACCATTGTTAAACACCTCATTTATGTATCAAATCCCTATATTGAGGCGCGTATGTAGGGTTGTCTGTCTAATTTTTTTTGAAACTATTAAAAATATATATAAATACTCGAGCGTGTCAGATTAAAGTACGGTGGGATTATTGCATGCCAATTAGTCTATGTTTGAATTTTCTGATGATTTGAACAAGATGTACGGGAGTAGGAGGTTCAAAAACTTTTAAAAACCAAGTCATATGTGTTAATTGTCGATTACAGCAATCTGTCTGATTGGCATATTTCTGTCATTGGAGATACATTAGGCATATATATATTATTAATATTTGATGAGTTCGGCTATGATTAAGTGACTGGAATTATTATTTTAGCTTCTAGACACTTAACGCACCGCTAAAAAGTAAAACCTTACATGAGCTTTTTCACTCTCCACTATTTAATCGACAAAATGCAATGGGTCGCTACAACGCTGGAGTTTACTACACATACGGCATCGCGGGCTCCCCTACTATTACACTTTCTCGGCCTAATTGCTAAAGCGGGATGAAAATCATTACTGTTTTACGCTGACAAAGTCATGTATAAAAAGCCTTAAAAAGGAATAATTCTAAAATTTAAAATTTTCAGCAACGCCCGATGATACATACCTGTAATGAGGACCATCTCGGTCAACTGGAAAAGAGGAAAGCGTCCCGTCTACACACAATGCAAAAACACACACGTGTCCAAAATATACTTCTCTTTTTCCGTCGGGAGTTAAAAAATGGAAGAAATGTTTTAGATGTATTGCCATATTTCGTTAAAAGCTATATTTAATTAAAAAATGATGAGTTTCAATTTAAGTGTATGTTTCTTTTAATGTTTGTTAAGTGATTGTTCAAAATTAAAATGGTTTATTCCGTAAGGTAACCAGAGTTTAGATGTGGTTTCATATAAATTTTATCTAAATCCGCCCAGCAGGTTTTGAGTTATACTATCTAAGTACTGTACCTGGTTACCGTGGAAATAAAATTGGAGTTGATTTTAACTGATTTTGAAAAAAGGAGATAGTATGTTCGAGTCCTTTAAAGTTTTTTATTCGATTTCTCCAATTTTGTTAACTGATTTAAAATTTATTTTTTAAATTATTTTTTTGCCATCGATGTGGGTTTTTTGCAGTTTTATTGCTTTCAAGTTATTTGATATCACATGTCGGCCTGTTTAGACATTTTGTATTAATTTTGACCGCCTCGTTGGTTGTGGGGCTAGCGTACATGCCGAACTCCCGGGCAGGCATTAGTGTTATGAGCATTTAGGGCCAAAACAGTGATTGTAGCGCCACTGCACTATTTATTTATTTTAAACAGTGTAATATCTTCTTAATAAGAAACAAGCATTAAGTTTCTCAGGCTGGTCCATGGCAGAGACACGTTTATGACGCCGCAACACCGCAACGCAAACCGAAGATTTTAGCGGCGCGGCACCGCAACGAGGTTATGTGTTTTGACCCTTCAATGTCTGAATTTCCATGTCTGGGTGTTTTTGAAATTTATTCTGGCTTCTATTTAAGTATTTCTTTGTGATAGAAACGTTGATTTTAGTAAATTAAAGCAGTAAAAAATACCACAACATTTTGCGTTATAAAAATTATGAAATGTATAAAAAACAAAACGAACTCCGAGCGAAACTTTTCTTAAAAATCAACTTTTGTGGCTTCTCAAAGAGCTTTAAAATATACGAAGCTGGTTACACGTTATAATAAGTTTGCATTTCAATTTTTTGTCCAACTCAACTCCAATTACAATTTTACTTTGTAGACAGAACCACATAGATCATTGTATTTGTTAAAAATAAGCAGAAATGTACCTTAACTTTATAAATATAAGAACGAATATCGTGTAGTATTATTATTAAAATTTTCCCTTAACTTTGTATGTCGTATTTAAGCACAAACGTTGAGTCAACGTTAAATTAGTATTAATTTGTGCTGGTCACTGGCTGGAAATATACGTCAAGTTTTGAACATTTTCTTATCATGCTACCGAATCAGTTTCACATTACGTATCAAGGTTCTTAATAAAAAAACATTTTGTGACAAGATTTTATTTTAAAGGCTGTTTCCAGCTTGATTTAAGTCTTTAGACTTAAGAAGATTTTTTTACATACATAAAAATCTTCACGCCAAGTCCTTTACGGGGTAGGCAGAGGGTATCGAGGTTCAGACCACACGATCCTGACAAACCTGTCTGGCTTTCTTCATATTCATTACACTTTTCATACAAATACGCCGGTTTCGGAGACACTTAACACCACCCTCGGATAATATCCGAGTGATCTGATCGTGGAATGTCAACCTTGGTCTTTCCGGGTACCTACACCCACCCACATTTGCATAGTATATCTGCTTTGTCAATCTTTCACCTGCCATTCTTTCCACATGACCGAACCAGCGGAGCATGCCCTTTCGCATTTTAACACCAACACACTTTCTTTCAATCCCACTCTTTTCGGATCTCTCTGTTACGAACGCGGTCAGCTAGCGTTACACCAGAGATTTTCTGTAGTGCTCTCATTTCGATCGCATTTATCCTACTTTCATGCTTTTTTGACATACCCAACTCTCGCTTCCATACAATAACGTTGGGATAAGCACAGATTTTTTTTAAGCAGAATCATCTAAAGCCCGATCACAATATGATAGTATTGACAATTCTAGGAGTTCCTGTAGCCACCTTCCGGTTCCAACATGAGATCAATTCCATATTTGCAAGATTTCAAATACAGCAGGTGAAACTTGTAAAAAAAAGTGTTATAAGTTTGATGTTTTTTTTCTGATATTGGAAGGCAAACACGGAACACGGAAGCACACGGATTTCTTGATGGTAAGAAATTCACACCGCCTAGAGACACCAAAGCTGGTAATGGTGCGTTGCCAACCCGAGGCCGGGATGTTAGGTCTCGAGCAAAATAAGTTTACCGGCTACCTTAACCCCAAACCGGAACGCGTCATGACGTTATGGCGGAAGGAATAGGTAAGGTGGTGGTGTAAATCCGGGTGAATAGCTGCGAAACTCTACCACCTAGTCAGATGTCACGGTGTTAGTGATGGTAAGCCTATGCTCGCTTTTTACGAGCTGCATGACAGGAAGGCAGATCGTCTATTCTGCAAAGGAGCCCGGACGAACACGGAACAACAGCGTGTGTGTGTTTATCGAGCAGACCGATTTTGGTGCGGATTGGTGATTGCTGAAAACTGACATGATCGAGATGGTTCTTAGCCACATTACAGATTGTATTTGGGGCAACTCACATTTAATATTCTAAATTTATAATATAACATGTTTCATTCTATTATTATCTCGAGGCAGGTCAACGTAGCCTCGGATTTTATACTCGAGTATCAGTCGAGTAAGTATTTAGTATCAACGGATACAGCTATCGAAAATAAAAATCACAGTGTTGAAAAATTTTCTGAGTTGAAAAATGCTTTGAGTAATGAAAAGTTTATACAAGCAAGTTGTAAAACTGTGGCCTTTATGGTTACTTTAAATATTAGTAATAATAAACTATATGTCGTCCAATAAAAGGTTCACTGCTGTTATGGCTGCGTTTTACATTAAGTTTTATTAGGGAACATAAATGAGGGCATTAAATTTTGTGTGTTCGCTATTATGTTAGTGATATTTTGTAAAGAAGCCACATTTGATATGTTGTATGAGTTCATGTAAACAGATTATAATTTAGTAGGGTTTATATTTTAGAAGTTTGTTAAAATACCTTTAGAGCAATAACATTTTCGAGAAACCTTTGGTTTCTTTTTTAAGAAATACATTTTTATAGTAACACCTGGTTGTTAATAATGATAATTACTGACGATATGGCAGCAAAAATAGGTAAATCCCTCGAACCAAAGCAGGCAAATGGTTCCACAGTACTACCTGCTATTAATGCCTGCATTACAAAGCAACTGCGGATGAAGAGGTCGTCGCATACCAATGCCGAAATCTTAAGAATGTGTAAGGAAATTGAAATTCTTTTTTGTTTTATACTTAGTAGCCAAATTACACAGAGTTACCTAACCACAAAGTAAGCAAATATGCTTGTGATTGAAGCCTGAAAAGTTTCATATCCCCAAGACCAATATAACGTTCCATCCACAAACCTAATTGCCTAACATAAACCCGTTAGGCGTTGTGCAAGCTACGTCCCAGTTTCGTAGCGCTACGACGTAGACGATAGCCGTAAGGCGTCTTTAACCTGATGAGATTAGGGGAACAACTTGACCTATTTCAACATCAGACGTTTTAGACTTTGTATTACTGAAATATCACATTTTCTTGTCAAAATGTGCAGTAATTCACAATCTTACTATATTCAGAAATATGTCTCTAGTATATTTTAGAAACCTACAAAATATTATCTAAGCATATCCCGTTTCTTTTGTTTAGAGATTTGGTATGAAAAAGGTAAATGAATATGATTTTAATATGATAAATGACCATAACTTAAGATATAATTACGCAACAGCGTAGTTTTAGGCATGAAATTCGTATGTCTTTATTTTTAATATATTTCTCTCTGCGAACTCCGAAATCCAATTGCAATGAGGTCTAGCCGGTTAAAATATTTTTTTAATGTGTGGTAATCCTAATGGACACCCTTTACTTTCGGTGGAAGTGGCGGGTAATGTCAGCCTCCTACCGGCTATATCCACAGGGTGTCCTTCCCTTCGCCGTCGTACCGGGGCTGTGAAAACACTTTTGTACACATCCACTGCTGGATCTCGCTAAACTATTCAAGCAGCAACACTCAACAGGGGGACGCAATGGGGGCTGCACAATCTTAGGCTCTTAGTAGCAAAAGATAGTACTTGTTGCAACCTCATGACGGGTCGGGCAAGATGGTACAGCAAGCCTTACAGCCGCGGGCTGCCTCTCCACGTCGTCAAAACGGCCTATCGTCCTGCCTGCTCCTCCCTTCTTGAACTAAGAGATCCCGTACTAATATATTAATTTATTTGAAGATCACATTATACCCCCAGTACTTTAGCCGCGCTGCGACAAGCCTTGGAGAGTCCAAACGAGGAGCCGTTAATAAAATCTACCCTTTTTTTCGTGGAGAAATTCATCCCGGATACCCGCCACTTTCGGGGGAAGTGGCAGGTTATGTCAGACTCCTACTGACTAAAATCCCACGGTATCCACCTCTTCGCCAGGTACCGGAGCTGTGGGAATGCTTTAGCACATATCCACAGCCCCGGAGGCACAAGATCTTGCGATCTCCTTCAGGCGGTCCCACTCAACAAGGCGCTGCATAACGTCAGAAGTGGTGCATGGAGACACAGCATGCACCACTTCGGGGTCCCAGTGGCGACAGGCATCCCCGTACCTGCCGCAACATCATTTCGACCGGGAGGGCTAGATGGAAAGCCCGCTCCCTTCCTCCGCAGGCCTGCTCGCCGCCAACCCACGCGGGCCAAATGGCCCACCACCCTGTGTACGTTTCTCGTGTCCCCTCTTGGACAGAAAGGGGTGCTGAGGAGCGCCCTCCCTGGTCCGAATTGGTTGATTTCACCGGCCACGACAAGGCCCCCTTGGGGGGGATAAAACCTAACCTTATAATATAATAACTGCCAATGGTTACACCCAGATATACAAATTAATCGCCTTTGCGGTGTAGCGTTTTGGTTGATTTAATGAGAACAAGGGCTCGATTCCCAGGTGGCAACTAAAAAATGTGTTTTTTCAATTTTATAATATGAACGAGGTACAACCAGGTCACCTATGATTTGTTAAAGGAACCTACTAAAATAATGTGGTATATGCAAGCCAATATAACACTTACCCAATCTTGGTAAACGTTGTATTTATAAGAACATGGAAAAAAAAAAACACATTTATTGAGTTACTCGAACCGGAATCAAAATTGGGACCCCATGTAACAATAAAGACATGTATAATATAGTTCTTCCCCCTAATGTAACAATAAATGTAATAACAATAAAAAAATATTTAGATTCTTCATCCCGGGCTTCTGTGTAGAATAGAATGTGTGTGCCTGTACTCAATAGTTTTTTATCAATACATCTATAAATATTTAAAACAATCTCAATATACATATGTCAACACATACACATCAATATAAATAAGGAAAAATACACGTAAAGAGGTATTTTCAAGGCGATCTCTATTCAAATACAGGTTAAAAGAGTCTGCAAACTCTTAAGGCTTCTAAGGAAATGAAAAGACGTATAGACTCAATAATGAACGGTCTTTAAAATAGGCGCTTTTATGGGACTATTAAGAACTAATATGAGAGCACTTCACTGAGAGCCTTTGAAAAGCAAGGTTTAGGCGACGGAGAATATTTAATAAGGCTTCGTTTACATTATCAAACAAAGCGTTGGATATTTAATGTTTTTAGCACTTTTTTCGTACTTTCTAAATTTTTCATAATGTTTGCCTCTCGCCTCTGTAGTCTAGCGGTCTGGCATCGGACTTGACTCCTTGAGGTCCCGGGTCGGGCAACAAAAAAATTAGAAAATGTATATTTTCAATTTTCTAATAAAATTGATGTTGCCCGGGTTTGGATATGTGCCTGGTTGGTGATAGGCTTGCCACCTATCACATTGAGGGACTTAATGTCTTCGGCTAGTCGTGGGTGTCCTGGTTGTGCCTGTGTCTACCTCTTCGGGGATATGGGCGTGAAGATACTTACTTATTTATGTTGTTAACGAAGGATAAAACAAATGCAGTGAGTTTTTTTCTTTTTATAAACTCAAGCCCTATCGAACCTGAACCGAAACTTTTGATGGCCAGAGAATTACTTTCATCTTTGGCCCTTAACTGAAGGTAGAGTTTCGTGTAGGCGGGTAGCAAATCAGAATAAATCTTTCCGTTGTCGTTCTATTATCCTGGTACAGGAACATAGATTCTATATTTCTTACTCCTGTAGTATATTAATTTATTGTTATACTACAGGAGTACAGCGAAAACTGAATGACAACTAGAGTTTTTACAATTTTTTTAAAAAAAAATCAGTTCAGGATTTGAAACTGCACGGTTTCGTCTCTCGTTAATAAATACTCAAGTCATTTGCTTTACCGAGAAAAATGTTTACTTTCTTATTGATTCAGTCCATAGATAAGTTCCATATCTACACAGTTTTGTATAATACTAGAAATAAATTTATCATTGCAGATAAAATTTGTAATTTATAATGGCCATACCTTGTAATAAAAAAATATTCCTGGATAAATTACACAAAACGAATATATCCAAAGTAATCCAATTATATGGTTGTGCTATGGTTGTTAGTTATCGATACTTAACACTTAAACAAACAGTATCTTATAACTTTAAATGAGCAATTCTTGTATACATATCTATATAATTGTAATCTCGGGATCGGCTAAAATGATTTTCATGAAATTTAGTATGTAGGGGGTTCCGGGGCGATAAATCGATCTAGCTAGGAATCATTTTTAGAAAATGTAATATTATTCGTGTTTAAACTCAAAATTTTGTTCGTGTTTAAACAGAAAAATATGACTCTTCCTGACTTATATTGGCGAATAATAATACTATTTTTTGTGAGCAATAAAGTTGTTCCAGCAGATGGCGTTGTTAAGTGACACGAAGTCAATGAGTGTTTGCTAAGAATTTTTTTTATTATGGGTCGTACGATAAATATAATTTCCAAAAAAGACAATTTACAAAAAAAATTACCAAGCAAAGCTCGGTCATCCAGGTATTACATATACATACATACATACATACATACATACATATCTTCACGCCAAGTCCCTTACGGGGTAGGCAGAGAGTATCGAGTGCCAGACCTCACGATCCTGACAAACCTGTCTTGCTTCCTTCACATTCATAACCCTTTTATTTTTGTTTTTGTTTATTTTTTATTATTATTTTTTACCATTTAGTTTTTGTTTAAAAAAATATCTTCACGCCCACACCCCGATGGAGTAGACAGCGGTACAACCAGGGCACCCACGATTAGCCGAAGTTTTTGTTTAAGTGTGGATTTTCAAAAGTTACTCCAGCTTCTATCAATTTCGAAAGAATTTCACCAATATTTGCCCGTACATTGTGTTCTACATAACTGCAATGTGAACAGACCCTCAATGTAATGTAGTGTATTCGAGGCGTTTTAATTTTTCAACTTTACTTAATGAGTTTCTCGGGAGTCCCATGTTTGTATTCATGTGCCTGTTGCACGTTTGGTAATGTATTTGAATGCAAATTACTTGCAAACTTGATGTCGTCGTATGAAAATGCTAAGTTTGTTCATTTAATTACATTTTCTTTAATCCCTGACAGAAAAAAAGGTGTTATAAGTTCGACGTGTCTAAGTATATATGTGTGTAACTGTGGCATTATAACTCCTAAAAGAATGGATCCATGTCAATTTTTGTTGAAAAACTGATGTGTTTGGGCTGGTTCTTAGCGCCATTAGGAATAGGTAGAACTTAGTTTAGTAGTTATTGGAATTTTTGTGTTTTTAATTATTTGGGTTCAACGTGAACTTAATAATATAGTGCAGCGGTCTGCAACCTTTTGGCAGACACGGGCCTCAAGGCGGCAATATAAACGAAGCCAAAAATATCAACGTATAATTGGTCATGTCCCATAGAAAAAATGGAAATGGGCTGAGAGAAGCGCGTTCTTAAGGCTGAATCTATACTATACGCCGTATATTATAGGATCAAGTGCTGAAAGTTCAAGTTATTTTGATATTTGTAACTTATTTTCAAGACATTCACGGGCCGCACGTAAGACGTCGGCAGGCCGCATGCGGCCCGCGGATTGCCGACCGCTGATATAGTGTCATATGTATTGTGTAGTGTGTAGTCAGTCCAGTATTGTGTGGTTACATGGTATTTAAAATTTTGACGAGCGACGGTCTCTTATTATTTTTTTATAAGACAACGAACAAGCATACGTCTTAAACACAACAGTACCCGGGCTCGGTAATGTAATATTCAGTAGTCTACCTCAGCTCTGTTTTTGAAATAAATACATGCAGACGAGCGGTGCGTCAACATGCGATAGGGCTTCGCGTCTTCAGTGTTATAACTACATCTGCGTATTTGAATTTTTTTAACTTAATTATTGATTTTTTAAAAACATAACCTCTATCTAATGCTTGCCGTTGACGTATTCCGGTTCGGAAGGTAAGGTAGCCGGTAAATTTACTTTTACTCGAGGCCTAACATCCCGGCCTCAGGTTGGCAATGCACCATTACCACCTTTGGTGTCTCTAGGCGGCGTGAATTTCTTACCATCAGGAAATCCGTCTGCCTGTTTGCCTTCCATTATCGTAAAAATAAATAAATAAAAAAAAAACAAATAAAAATCGTTCTCATCAAACATCTTCATTTTCTTTGTGGACAGGACGCATTATCATACGAATGTGGGATGGCAGTATGATGGTTTTTGAATAGGTACAAATAGAAACCCTGAGCGGTGTCCGGTGTAGTCCGGTAACATCCACCCTATTATAGACTCTGTTCTACCACATTGAAATTATACATGTGAAAGTGTGTTTGTTTGTTTGTTTTCATTTCGCATAAAGCGATGTAATGGTATAAATTATGTTTGTGGAGAAGTTGGTTTAATACTAAAAGGGGAAGATAGAGGCTAGAGCGTACAATAGATAGGCCTTTTATTTCGATTATATCTAAATGGGTTCAGTCGAATTCGCGGCTGACACCTAGTAAATAATTAGTTAAAATACATTCACTGCAAATAAAAATAACATCTTAAAGAATCTTTACGTTCATACTCCCGAAGAGGTACAACCAGGGCATGCACGACTAGCCGAAGACACTAAAGTCCAACAATGTGATAGGTGGCAAGCCTATCGGCAACCGGGTACATATCCAATCTCGGGCAACATTTTTTTGTGAGGATATTGGAAAACCATATTTTGTTTAGTTGCCATAACAAAAAAAACACTACAAAGAAATACCCAAAATCTGCTAGAATTAAGTTAATAACACCATATCACATAGCAAATTCTAAACAATAATAATGACCACTGAACAAAGGTCAACCGAAAAATATATTCCGTAACCTAAGTTCCAACTCGGGTTCATATTAGTTAATTTAGTATATTCTGCCATAATAGGTTAATTATAGACCCCGCACCATAAACTATGGCCGACTAGTTCGGAACAGACTAAAATACGATCAATTAAAATGGAGTTGAGTTGTAGCCGATTGCTCCGTATTTATAACTGGCTTCTCTCGGGAAATCTGTTGGCTATTGTGAATGTGGATTGAGAATGAAATGGTTTTTCATTTATGATTTAGTTTCAATTGAATTTAGTGGTTTTTATTTGAATGCAATTTGTTTGCATAAATGCGAATAGAAGTTTAAATAAAATGAATGAATAGAGATAAATAAAGAGAAAAAGATAATAGAGATAAAGGTAAAATAACTTACTAATCTGGAACAAATAGTATTTATTAATTACTAGCTGATACAGCGAACTTTGTTCACTTGACACTCAATACTCTCGGCTTACTTTTCAGGGGGACTTGGCATGAAGATACCTATGCATATGGCCCTGGTCACTTTATATTATGTGTTGTTTTGTCCGTAATTTCTTACCAGTATCTACAAAATTTATAACTTGGAATAAATATGGGATAATCTGCAAAGCATACACTAATAATCAAAAAACGAATAAATTGAATTGGATTACTATTTGAATGTGTGAACGCGTGTGAATTAAACTTAGCCCAAATCACATTTTGACTTTTGACCCTTTACCACATGTGTTCATGTGGTAAAGGGTGAGCGGGATAAAAAGTATTTGTTAAAAGATTCCTCGGAACATAAAGTACCTACCAGCAGGATTTTGTTAGGCTCGGTTTAGTAGATACGGTGTGATTCACGGTCGCCATACAGATAGACAGACAAAAATAGCATATTAGAACATATATTTTTAAATATCTTCAATGTACAGAATTGACTCTTATAAAGATTTCTTATGTAGTATATTAGCTGTTACCCGCGGCGTTGCTCGCGTGGCAATTAATATATCTATTGATTAAAGCTCATTAATAAGAACTTTCATACAAACTTTCAACCTCTATTTCACCTCCTTAGGGGCAAAATTTTCAGAAACACTTAAATACGTATGTATTTAGTTTTAATGAGTAGCCCAAAAAATAAAGTTTCATGTTTCTAACTTAAAAAATGACGGTCTTGCAAACAAACTTTTAACCCCTTTTTACCCCCTTAGGGGTAGAATTTTCAGAAACACGTAAATACGTATGTATTCATTTTTAATGAGTAGCCCAAAAATAAAGTATCTTGTTTCTAACTTAAAAAATAACGGTCTTGCGAAACAAACTTTCAACCCCTATTTCACCCCCTTCGGGGTAGAATTTCCAGAAACACTTAAATACTTATCTATTCATATTTAATGAGTAGCCCAAAAATAGAGTTTTATGATTCTAATTTAAAAATGACGGTCTTGCAAAACAAACTTTCAACCCCTATTTCACCCCGTTAGGAGTAGAATTTCTTAGAATCCGTCCTTAGTGGGTGTCTACTCAACGCAATGACTCTACTCACCAAATTTCATGGCTATAACTTTAACAGTTTTGGCTCGGCGATGATGAATCAGTCAGTCAGATGTTATTTAATAAGTATAGATGTAGAACACGTACGACGTGCATGCGTTTTGAGCTTTAATTGTACGTTTTAAATTTAAATAATTGACTTCAATTAACGAATGTAATTAAGGATTTTTTGGGTATTGTTTTGGAACTTATTAAAATAAAGGAAGTGCCATTAAATAAGAAAATGTTTCGATGTGAGTATCGAAACTTTAAGGGTACTCATATGAATAGTTTCGATGATACCTTCTACGATACTACGTCTCTACTTATAAATATCATTTGTGTTTTAAAGTTACGTGCTTGTGTTATGCGTGTTAAATAACTACGAAAATAAAAACAAACAATGAGACCCTGAAATACAGATTTCATGTTCATCACATAAATACCTGCCTCCATCGCGAATCGATCCCGAGCCTCGCAATTGTTCGGTGGAGTTTGGCGTGTGTACTAACCTCTCGACCTAGCATCCAGTAGTGTAACAGGTCCGTGTTGACGTGTCGCATTTTGTTTTGTTGAGGACGTAATAAGTTGTCCAAACTGGTTGTCTCCCCTGGCACTATTGCATGGCATTACTAGTAGAGTCACAGGTATTTTTTCTTTCCCATAGCACTACTATGTTATTGGATGATGAGACTCATAATTATATATACATATTAAAATTACCCTGTATAACTACATTACCAATAACACTACTAAAACAATAAAGAAAAGAATGTTATTAACAAAAGAAATAAACGTTTAAAAAACTGAGGAAGGCGCTTTTATATCTAGTTGAACGTTGGAGTATTAAACCAACTTATTTTCTAACTTTTATTTCAGCTCTCAGTTGGTTCATACTCAAAGAGTAGAACTAAAAATTAGAAAACAATTTTCTTATAGTTAAAAAAATAGAGTAATAGTGTAAAAAACATTATTAGAGGGTCATTGGCCAGAAGCATGCTCGTCACGATCCTTGCCAGTCCACTGGAGTGCAATTCGGGCCCGAAAAATTCGTCAATTTTTTATTTATTTAACTGAATAAAATATTTCACCAATTCATAAAAAAGGGAGGGCCGTGAAAACAAGTCATGTTAAATATTGGCAATAATAAAATATATTCAGGGCATCTGAAAAAAACAAATGAAATTGTATTTATTGCCACGAAATAGGAAAATAACAAGGTTTTTTTTTAAAAACATAAATATACACTTATTTTATTTATTTTATCGCCTTTCTGGTTTAGCGGTCCAGGTGTTGATCTTGACTGCATGAGATCTCGGGTTCGATTTCCAGAGCGGGCTACAAAAAAGTTGTTTTTTTCCAATTTTTAAATAAAAAAATGTTACTTGGGATTGGATATGTGCCCGGTTGGCAACAGACTTGCCACCTATCACATTGTCGGACTTAGTGTCTTCGACTGGTCGTGGGTGCCCTGGTTATACCTTTACCTACTTCTTCAGGGATATGGGCTTGAAGATACTTTTTGTATCGCCTCTATGGTCGAGCGGTTCAGTGTAGGACTTGAATTTATAAGGCTCTGGGTTAGGCAACAAAAAGAAAATGGGTTTTTCAATTTTCTAATAAAAACAGTTGCCTGGGATTAAATAATATGTGCGCGTTTGGCGATAGGCTTGTCACCTATCACATTGTGGTAACATCTATGGTGTTTTAACTCACGGTTGTCTCTTACCATCAGGACATTCTTGTGCTAGTTCGTTGACCTTTCACCCCAATAAAAAGACAACAATCAGGATATATCTCCCGCACTACCAAGATAGACATTAAATAGTGTTGTAATCCGTGTGTAAATCCCGGGGAATTATACCTGTATCCAGGTAATTATAGCCACTACGCTCCCGCCAGTATCCGGCAAGCATTACGACTTAATCTCTAAATATATCTAATAAATAGCCAAGTTATCTGCAGAGCACATTCCGCACTGTTAAGTATTTTAGCAGACCCAATACGGTTAGTTAAACCTTCGTGCTTTGTAGTTTGGAAGATGTGAAGCACAAGTACTTATAGTCTTTATAATTTTTTTGTAGTGTAATAGATTACACATTGACACGAAATTAGTAAAAATATGTTTTTTTCTAAATAATATCAATATCGAGAATAGAGTCCGTGCTAACTAACTTCCTATGTATAAAAATTGATATTTTTCTAATAAAAATCTTATATTAACTCTCTTTGTAATTGTTTGTCATCTGTCACGGGGAATGCTCTGAGGAGTTTTTGGTTTAATTTCAGCTGCTAATTTCCGCATTCGGACATCGCGTCAGAAAAACTAAACTAAAGTATCATGACCATCATCTTGATGCGTGGCGATCTGTGTGTGTGTGTGTGTGTGTGCAGCTGTGCGATTTCGAAGACATTTCTTACCCCGAACAAATCCTTCGTGGAATTAGTTACCGAGGGCGGTATTTCTAAACGATTATGACTTAGGAACCTTCAAGAAAAGAGCTTAATCATTTTTTAAATGTTGGCAACGCATCTGTGATACTCCTGGTGTTGCGGATGTCCGTGGGCGGCGGTGATCACTTTCCTTTAGGTGACTTGCTCGTTTGCCTCCTCTTGTATAAAAAATAAATAAATAACAAAAATAATAGTCAGGTATATGTTTGGAGAAGAATAAGAGGAATGGCAGGCTTAAACTCACCTCTTTCAGTATCTTATTGACACATTTCCTCGTTCGCCTCTGTGGTATAACGGTCCGGTTGTTGGACTTGACTATATGTGGTACCGTATTTGATCCTCGGTCTTTCGACGAAAAGAAAAATGTATTTTATCAATTTTCTAGTAAAAATAACGTTACACGTGAGTGGATATGTGCCCGGTTGACTATAGATTTGCCACCTATTACATTGTGGGACTTGGTGTCTTTGACTAGTCGTGGATGTCCTGGTTGTACCTCTACCTACCTACCTATAGGGCCTGAAGATACTTTCTTTCCGCGATTCTACAATATGGCATATCTGTGGTAATTTTCTGAATTTAGTTAGAAGCTTCAGAGTTCAATACTAATGTATACTTGCAATATGTTATTTTTTTTATGATATTGGAAGGCGAAAAAGCAGACAGATTTCCTGATGGTAAGAAATTCACACAGCCTAGAGACACCAAAGGCGGCAATGGTGCGTTGCCAACCTGAGACTAGGATGTTAGGCCTCGAGCAAAAGTAAGTTTACTTTACCCTCCAAACCGGAATACGTCATGACGTTATGGCGGCAGGAATAGGTAAGGTGGTGGTACCAATCCGGCTAAGTCGGTGCAAAACTCTACCGCCTAGTCAGATGTTACGGTGTTAGTGACGGTAAGCCTTTGCTCGTCTTTTACGAGCTGCCTGGCACGAAGGCAAATGGTCTATTCAGCAAAGAAGCCTGGACCAACACGGGGGATGTATTATTTTATAGTGTTAACCAGTTACATTAAAAATTCTTTTTAAATGACGAATTATAGAATTGATCTATACAAACTTCCACCCCTTTTAAGATGGAAATTTTTTGACATGTCAGATTATTCATGTCATGTCAGGTCATGTCATGTTCATGTCATGACATGTCAGGTTTTTAACCGTAAAAATATGACGTACAAGTGTGACGTCTCTGTGTATGTGTGTGTCTGTAGCATCGCAGCTTTTCAGCGGGTCGACGGATTTTGCAAGCTGATGTGATCAGGATGGTTCTTAGCTTTAGGTTATGGAGATCTGTATAGGCGTTTAGGGTCATCAAGTTATTTACAGTTTTTTTTATAAATATCGAAATGGATATCAGACGCACTATGAGTATTTATTTCACTTTTAAGCAAATGTAACATAACAGATCTTACACTAACGAGTGCAGGTGCAACAAAGCTGGTCTGATGATGGAGTTTGAAGATAGAAGACGTAACCCTGGAAGGCAGCTGTTGGTAAACACATCGAGTTTGGACTAATTTGATTCGCCTTAATTAGATCTGTTCATATTTTCTGATGATGAGGACTTGATGACAAGGAACTGATGACTGAACTGGGAGGTGGCTAGTGGATTAAATTTTCAAAAGTTACTGTATAGTGTTTCGTCATCTTTGCATTTCATCTAAAGCACAAACCTGAGCACTATGTTGTGCAGATTGGGATACACTCGGATTAATTCATTAATCGGATTTTTATTCCAGCACCTTGTGGTAAACGACATTCTTTGTTTTTTTGTCAGGCGCAAGAACAAATAAAGTGGATGGTTTGCCGACACGTGAGCATGCCACGTACAATTGACCATGAGAAAAACATACATTTTCTAGACTGAGGCCACAAATAGTCAAGGATTAGGTCTGTGATTTGTTGATCGACATGGCGAAGGCAAGAGTGTATTGAATTTGTTTAAACTCAAAGGGCATATCCAATGGGATCACCGGAAATCTTTGGAATAAGAACTTCCTCATCTTCAAATTTTCCTTTAAGTATCGACGCTTTAATCACATTGCTCATCGGTTTTCTTATCACCAAACGCATTCATTGTACAGTTTTGGTTGGTTTAAATTTCTAAGCATGATGGCTACTGAGATAAGGAGTTTAAAATTTAATTGGGTAATTAGTGGCTCCTTCTTCTTTTGTTACACAGTTGATAAAATTTGAATAAATACAGAGTACCTACGATTTGATTTTGAATTATAAAATTGAGGTTTATTTTTAGCCGCCAAAATTGCTCGCTCACTTAACCATTTAGTATTTTTGCGGTTAGCTGGGAATACTTTGTTGATAAGCTCGTCTTTTGATGAGACGAAATGGCAAGAATTTGGAGGAAATGAAATCAAACTGCTCGATTCGTCAACAGGAACACGGCCATTACCTATAGTCAGAAATTACTTCGAGAAATCATCAGCAGATAGATCGTTCAACAATGCAACTACATATCATATTTGGAGACAGTTGAAGTTTCTTTACATATCGCCACAGATTGATGCTTTGAGACAAGCGTTTATTTCGTCGGCAGCAGTAGATCTTGGAGTGACTGATAGTGTTTGTTGGAAATCACCAGATAATAAAATCATTGCACCACGAAAACATCTCGAGTCATTGCGTAAATCTTTTACTGCCTTATTCATAAAAAGTAGTTAAATAACCTCCTAAACATTGCTTAACTAATCTCTTGATTAAGCTTTAAACATTGTTTAAAAATTTGTTATTCATAAAGTAAATTTTGACAATGCTTAGTTAAATACTGTTTAACTTGGTAGGTTTTGGTAGAAATGTGGCTGTACGCGTATTTCTTTTGCTAAAAGTGAATTAAACAATTGTCATCCGTAGTCAACATCGTTGTTTCCATAGTGATTACATTATCTTTGGTTTCCATGTTGTTTCTGAATACAGTGTCGGACGTCTATGACCTCTAGCTAAAGAGTATTTATATTCCTTGTCTATAATTATCTACCTGCTAATGTACTGGACCTGGGCTATGTAACTTGTTGGCGTTTTTTAAACAATGTGATGTAAAAGTTCAGTAGTACTAGTATTGTACTACACTAAAATTAAATTTATTAGAGTAAATAAAAGTTGATGCAACATAGTCACAAAACATTTGAACTGATATACTGCATTTCAAAAATAATGTTTTTTAATGCATCTACATTACGTTACTAAGCTAAGTATAAAATGATGTCATTTCTGTAATATTTTTCCCCGTGTTGTTTTGAGTTCCTTAAACCATTTACCTTCCTTTTAGACAGCGCGTAAAAAGCAAGCATAGGCTTACCGTCACTAGCACCGTGACAACTGACTAGGAGGTGAGTTTCGCAGCGACTCACCCGGATTGGTACCACCGCCTTACCTATTCCTGCCGCCTTAACGTCAGCGCTTGCTGTTGAATTGTTCGGGTTTGTAGACTAAAGTAGCGGGTAAACTTACTTTTGCTCGGGGCTTAACAACCCGGCCTCAGGTTGGAAACTCACCATTGCCACCTCTGGTGTCTTTAGGCGGCGTGAAATTCTCACCATCAGAAAATCTGTCTACTTTTCTGCTTCTAATATTATAAAAAAATGCTCTGGAAAACTATTCGTTTCTTCATATGAGTCATTGGCT
>NJDC01008262.1:39670-50327 GCA_002245475.1 Calephelis virginiensis | reverse complement strand
GTAAAAAATTGTGGTTAGTCATCCTTTGTATATATGAATAGATGATAATTATTATGTAATTGATGTTTTTACACGTCAAAAAAGGGGTGTTATAACTTCGGTATATCTGTGGGTGTGTGTGTGTGTTGTGTGTGTGTGTGAGTGTGTGTTCGAACTGAAGAATTAACATAACGAAAGAAGTACTCAACAGGAAACTACAGCTACGAAATAAACTCAGTAGATTGTAAAGTGAAAATTGTTTACCATTAAATAAGCTTTTTATGAAAAGTAATTCTTTATTTTTTATTATTTTTTTTGGCAGATAGTACGATGATAAAATTGGCATATTTTTGTTTGGAATAAAAAAAGTTTATATGTGTATTCGTATCTTTTAAAGAGTTTTCAACTGTATTATGAACTAGATAGTACACATTTTTTCAATAAAAACAGAACCACCCATTGCCATTGCATCGAATGCCAGAATGGGCCATGACTGACGTGATTCGGGATTGACACACAAGCGCCGCCAATTTTAAAGTGCTTATGACATTTTGGCCATGAAATGAAAACTACCCATTGATATCGGATAATATCATGAGTCAAGAGACTCAGCTGCCGATACAAAATTTACTAACATTTTTCACGAGGCGATGGGTCACAAGTTGCAGATTGATTGAAGGCTGAACTTCAATCTTTACAGTAACCAAAAAATAGAAGCGGACAAGTACGAGTCGGACTCACCCATGCAGGGTTCCGTAGCAACAAGTGTCATTATATAAAATTCTTAAAAAAAAAATATTAAATGAATTGCAATTGGCAAGAATTCCTTGCAATTCATACATTTAATTTATATAAAGAGGCAATTTAGCAATTTGTGAGTAAACACGGAAGATAAAGAAATATCAAAATAAATTATATTAAAAGGCTTATATTAAACGATTTTAAACTACATAGCGCCATATCTTGACATTATGTCACAATTTTAAGTGTTTGTTTTACAGTATCTATTAAAAAATACTGACTAGAACTCCATAAAACCAATTGCCAATGGAAGTTTACATGGTAGGTAATGTACATGATGCGTTTTTTAGTTTTATCATTCTCTTATTATAGAAGTTACAGGGGAGGGGACACACATTTAATCACTCTGGAAGTGTCTCAGGCGCAAACTACTCAGTTTATAAAAAAAATATTGGTAGAAACCTCAATTTTATCTTGGAAGACCTAGCCATAGAGTAGAGTAATATATATATATATATATATATCCTTAAAGTTTTGGTCCTAAGTATGGAGAACCTCCAACAATATGTTGTTGTTAGGATCTTAATGCGGTTCACAGAATACCTACCAAGCAATTAACAGCAAAGCTCTTATAGTTTCGGAAAAAAGAAGCTATGACATACGGATGAACAGACAGAGAGACATGACGAATCTATAAGGGTTCCTTTTTTGGGCTACGAAATCGTAAACTAAACGATCGAATCTTTAGGTCTTTAGGTTTGGGTAAAAAGACGTAGGCCAGATCTCAAAATTACATAGTTTTGATCAAAGTTACAGATAAAAAGTTCGTAGATCTACGTATTTTTTAAGTACACTTTTAAAAGCTCGATCTTTATGTACGTAACGAAACATTCAACGTAATTTTCATCAATATGAAGATAGCGGGTAATATTTTCACAACAATGCTTCAAAACCATGCTTAGGTATATACTTTTGTCACTATCATCCTAATTTTTATATTGATATTACTCCAAGTTCTTTCAAAGTCTTAATAGATTTTTAGGATTCCTCTTGCAGGAATACAAGCTCTCCTTTATTAAAAAATATTTTTTCTTGTTGTATCGACATCCAAAAAGGTTTTTTTTTAAATATAATTCTATATGCCAACATTTGGCCATTACTGAAAATAAAGTTTGCATTCGATTTAGTTATATAGTATGGCTTAATTTTGTAATTTTCATTTTTTTTAAATTAACCGCAACTCGTAATAGAAAGTCATGTCAGGGTCTTTGTTCAGCGTTAACTTAATACAGACACACTTACACATAACAATTTAATACTTCATATTTGCATTTTAATTGAACACAAAATGCAACCACAATTGATTAATTTTACTTATTAATATATAGGTACATTAAATTCAGTAATTGTGAAAAACGGCAATAAGGATGCGACCATATTTTTTCTCGTTAATTTTCTATTGTATATTAATTATGATTTACCTTACCTTAAACTGTACGTATTTTTTTAGATAATTAAAAAAAATAGAAAGAATTGAAACAAGTATTTTTTATAAAGAGTATTATGGTTAGTTTAAACGGTATAGATAAGCTTATTAATATGTTAGATGTTACACTTATTTTCAATATAATATTTTCTCGAAAATAGCGAACTATTTACCCTAAAGTGTTACTAAACAGCTAATTCGCTAATTTTGATAGAAATTACGTACGCTACGCTGGATAAATCCCATAATTCTTTGATATTAAAAATTAGAGGTGAGGCATAAATATCGGATTAGGTTCCGGGATTAGGTATTTCATAGGATTAGGTCGCACCTAATCCAAAAATATTACGTTGCCGTTTCACGGAATCCACCTAATCCCGTTCCCACAGACTACAAAATATTAAATCCAACACGTACCTAATCCGATACAAGGAATGTGGAACGCGCAAAATATTAAATACAATACCTACCTAATCTAAATACAAGAAACGTGGAACGCGCGTTCCAAAGTATTTGTCTGGCACTGGTTCGTGGACTCCAGTTTGTCCAGTGTATTCAATTAAATACCTTTAGTGTTATATTATATAATATCTAATAATATAATTTGGTAAATTTTGGTTTTTACCCCCCCGACGAAAAATGGAGGTAATTATTAGTTTGGCGTGTCTGTGTGTCTCTTTGTGTCTGTCTGTTTGTGACATTATAATTTTTAAACGGATTAACCGACTTTGATGCGATTTGTTTGTTTGGAATACTGGCATAAATAACAGTAGAAAATCGTATTAAAACAGAAACCAGTGTTGTCACGTTAAAATCAGTACATCTACTGTTAAGTTAAAACAGCAGGTTTGGTAACACTGTCCCTAAGTTACCTAATCGAACTCAATTGTATTAACAGTAACAACCCATCAGCCGGAAGCCTCCACTATTTCATATAATAATTAGTAGGCAATTCAAAACAGAACTGCCGTCAAAAATTATTAAAAATGTCAACTTAAAATTAGGGCGAAATTTGGAACAAGTTATACTTTAGAAAAAATATATTTAATCAAAGTAAAATTAATATCTCGTTGTAAAAATGTATAGCGCCATCTATGTTATGTGTTGAAGATTTTAAATTCTTAACGTCTTAAAGTCTGAGTCAGGAGTCAGGACGGTCAAGAAAGAAAATAAAATAAAAGAAAAGAAAATATATTTATTTGCGGAATATGAGTGTTACAGAGGTGTTACAAAATTATTTAGGTGTTTCTACATTTTCTACCAACTTGCGTGGTGTGCAAATATTTTAATAGTTATTAACCAAATTAGTTATTTTAATGATTTATTTACTATTTACACAATGTTTAATGTATTGATTACTTGATTATTTATTAATAAAAACAATTTTTTGAATATAAATTAACTTATCCATATCTACCGTAAACTACAAAATATGGAACATCGTTAATAAGGTTGGGTCTACGATATCTCTATGAAAAAAATAATAATCTAAGATCTTATGAAGGCGCTTTTATATCTATATGAGCTTAAAAAAAATAATTAAGCGCACTAAAACTACAAAAACCAACCCTAACTAATTAATTTCAATTATTTTTCGTAAGATGGCAAATGCTTCCGAAATGGTCCCACATAAATATTATCAACATACTACAAATAGTTTTTGAGATAATCGGTACTGCATACATTTTTCACTTTAAATCTTGACGACTTCGCTTTGACAAGTTTGCCAAGATACGTAAAAAAATCTATTAAGTAGGTATTACTCAAAAACCAGTAGCAGGATCATGATAAAACTAATACGGGACTACCTCGGAATCATGACCAGATAGGTCAGATCTAAAAAATGACTTTCAAAATCGGTTTGGTACTGGCAGAGTAATAACAAACATACAACAAATATTATACATTGGAGTTGAGAACCTCCTCCATTTTTACAGTCGGTTAATAATAACGTTCTTTAAGTTTAAAAAACTAAAGTCAGTAATAAAAACACTTATCGTATAAAAGCGTAGGGTGTGTTAAATAATAAGTTCTCATATCAGTAAAATAAAGTATATTTAAAACAATTGAAACAACAACATACAAATTATTGCTTCTGTGGTCTAGCGGTCCGGCGTCGGACTAGTCCTCTTGAGGTAACGGGTTCGGTCCCTGGGTTGGGCAACAAAAAGAAATTAGGAAATGATTGTATTTTAAATTTTCTAATAAAAATAATGTTTCCCGCGATTGGACATATGTCCGGTAGGCTTGCCACATATCACATTGTGGGACTTAGTGTCTTCGGCTAGTCGTGGGTGTGTCTTTGCCTACCACTTCGGGGATATGGGCGTGAAGATGAAGATACTACAACATACACAACAAAAAATTTGCTGTACTCATTTCAGTTTAAGAAGTTTTCTAAATAGAGAAAACATCCAGAAACATTTTACCTATATTGTGTAGGCGCGGATCTACCCTTCAAAACGGGTCACACCCTCCAGAAATAGCCCTGGCACGATTCACTCAAGTACAGTAATCACAATGCGTGAGAAACGCATGTTTTTTATATTATATTATGACCACTATTTGCGCGCGGGCAGAGCATGTGAACACAAAATCTACACGTCATCATTATCAGCCTAGAGAGTCAATAGGTCAAAAATATGTATTGCCATAATCTGTTGGGCAACTCTTAAACATCAGTTAAATTCAAATAGGAAATAGGAATCGGATATATCAAATTAGAACTCTTGAACACAGTATTAACCGATTCTTAACATAAAGTTTAAAAAAATTCAACCGATCCGATAAAACAAGTTATTGCTGCTGATTCTACTGCTTACGAGCAAAACTTCTATGCTATCTTTTTCAAATGAAACAAAAACATAAGAGATGGAACATGTTAGACATGTCAAATTAGTCCGGACATGTCCAATTGTGATGTTTTTAATCAACGTTTTCCGAGTGATAAATTAAACATCTGTAGAAATGGCGCTTACTGACTAATCTGATAGCTCTAAGAATGTTTGGTCTCTTTCTATTACTTTCGTTGAAAGAATATAGCGATAACTTAAAATTTAGTAAGCAACAAAATTGGCACCAATGTTAATTATTAACTCGATGTTATTAAAAAATGCCAACATCGATGCCTACGATACGCATTTGGTATAGTCAAATACAGTTTTTGATAGTTTTCAAATCTTCAAATAAATTTTCTTAGCAAAGTACTCCCGTTGATAGATAAAATAGGACTATAGAAAGATAACACAAAGACATTACAAGTTAATAACATAAGAAACACATAACACATAAACACAGTATATATATACCGCGCTACCAAGACAGACATTAAATAGTGTTGTAATCCGTGTGTAAATCCCAGGGAATTATACCTGTATCCCAGTAATTATGGCCACTACGCTCCCGCCAGCATCCGGCAAGCATTACGACTTAATCTGAAATAAATAGCCAAGTTATCTGCAGAGCACATTCCGCACTGTTAAGTATTTTAGCAGACCCAACACGGTTAGTTAAACCTTCGTGCTTTGTAGTTTGGAAGATGTGAAGCACAAGTAATTATAGTCTTTAGGAATTATTTGTAGTGTAATAGCTTACAATTTGTAAAAATATTTTTTTTCTAAATAATATCAATATTGAGAATAAAGACCGTGCTAACTAACTTCCTATGTATAAAAATTGATATTTTTCTAATAAAATTCTTATATTAACTCTCTTTGTAATAGTTTGTTAAGTATTTTAGCAGACCCAATACGGTTAGTTAAACCTTTGTGCTTTGTAGTGTTGTAGGTTAGGGAATAGGAAGAAATAAAAAAAAAATCATACATGTATAGGTACCAGTGTTTTTTACTAAATAAGACAACGAACAAGACTATATATAATTTTGCCTATGGATGGTAGATTTTAAATAAAACCTCGTTGAGATCTGTCAGTAAGATATATACTTATTACTCTCACTTGTCACAGGGAGTTAATTCAACATTTTTGAGGACTTACAAGTAACGCCTTCTTACTTCTAGACTTACAACGAATTGTATTTACTTTTTAAGGTTCGTTGATTATAGGAAACAAAGCAAATTTTTACGGTACCCTTTTTTCTAATTCCTATTCCCAATAGGGACAAGCATATCTTTTCTGGGCTTGGGTACTTATTAAATTTGATTTTGTGTATTACTATCGTTAGATAACACTCATAACGCATCGTAAAGTTTGCTAACTTTTGTTTGGATTATACAAGGTAAATACATTTATCATGATATGACACCTGTAGTAAATTCATTAAGAGATTAAAATATTAAGGACATTGCTCTGATACATTTAAGATGTTAGTGATACCTAAAAACCGCTGATTTTGTCACAGACTCACTGCTGATCAATAAAAATTCATAGGGTACTTCCTGAAGTAATAGCAAATTAAAATTTGATGTAAAGACTATTACTAGTACACAACTTTTACTTTCTTTATAAACGTATTTTGAATGGATTATTTTTTTATGGTTCTCAATTGAAATTCTTGTTTTCTTTGTCGTTGTCAGATTGGTAAAACTGTTTTCCATTTTGGCGATGAGCTTGAGTTGCATCTGTTATTTATATCAAATACAGCGCTGTTGTTAGTAATATCATATTTACTATATATTGCGAATTTTATGATGGATAAAAACATCGAACAAATTGTCTTTAATTTTGCATCGCTAATGGAGTTTCGTGTTCGAAGCCAATGAAAATGTTACAGAAGTCGGTGAATCGGCTTTCTCAAAAACTCGTGCTTATGTATGGTAGGAAGCATTCAAAAGCGGTCGAGATGTGATGGAAGATTTGCCTCATATGGTAGGCCATCAACATTTAAAACTCAAAGTAACATCGCAAAAATAAAGGAAACAGTATAAGAAAATCCTGAAACAATTTTGAGAGAGATAGCCGTTGAATTTTCTGTATCTTAAGAGTCGATCCGTAGCATTTTAACTTATAATTTGGGTATGAAACATGTTGGCGCTCGGCTAGTCCCAAAAAACCTGAATTTTCTCCAAAAACTAAATGCATAAGAGTCGCTATACGGACATGCTAGAACGAGCCAATTGTGACCTGATATTCATGAAACGCATTATCACTGTTAACGAGACGGGGGTTTACGAGTTTGACATGCAAACTAGTCAACAAGATTCGTAGTGGCGCCTTTAAATAAACCGAAAGCAAAAAAAGCATGTCAAACTCGTTCAAAAATCAAAGTCATGTTGAGTGCTTCCTTTGACTATCGCGAAATTGCACTCGGAATTCTTGTAGGTCAAATGGTAACTAAGGAGTATGATTTGAGCGTTATGAAGCGTTCAAGAGAGCAAAATCAATGAAAAAGGCCAGATTTGTGGAAAAAATCTTGAAATTTGCACCTTAATAAGGCGCCTTCGCACAAGTCCATTAGTGTGAACGAATTTTTGACCAAATACTCAGCAAATACTATTGAGCAACTACCACATTCACGAGATACAGCTCCAGCCGACTTCTTTCTTTTTCCTAAGCTCAAATTACCACTTTATGGCACCCGTTTTCAATCTTTAGGAGAAATAAAAGAGGGTTCGCGGCAAGAAATGAACTCAATTAAGGAAACAGCGTTTAAAAATATTTTGATGGTCAGATTATTCGTCGGCGTAAGTGTAACGTTTCTGAAGGCGATAAAATAATTTTTGATGAATAACAAACAGATTGTGTAGATTTTAGACAGAGAAGTACGTAATGACAAAAATATAAATAGAAACATGCCTTATACAAGGTTAAACAACAATTATATAATTTAAGAGCTGTAAGACTACAAAAACCGACTTCAATAATTTCTTTACCATGTTGCAGTTTGATAATTCTTTTTTTTTTTAGAGAGCTAGGAATTACTAGATTATTATTAGATTCCAAGGTGGTTCCGAGATTAATTTTATCATGATACGACTAGTGATTTTTGAGCTTTTAATAATGCATATATTTTTCTTCTTTAATTTGAACCTTGGAGTACTTTACTCCGTGTTTATTACTAACACGTTAAAAGTGGGATTATCCTATAGAAACTTAATATATAAATACAAAACAGTGACATATACATATCATCGCCTCTCTGGTTTACCGGCCTGCCGTCGGACTTGACTTCTTGAGGCCCATTTTTTTTGTTGAATACCCGACCGACCCGGGAATAGACCCATTCCCGGGTCGGTCAACAAAAAAAAATTGAAAATATATATTTTCAATTTTCTATTACGTTGCCCCGGGATTTTATATGTGCCCGGTTGGCGATAGGCTTGCCACCTATCACATTGTGGAAATTAGTATATTCAGCTAGTCGTGGGTGCCTTTGCCTACTTTTTCGATGATGTGGGTGAGAAGATACTTTTTTATGCTATTTTTTTAGGGATCTTTAGAACTATGTATTTTAGTGTCAGTAATTCGAAATAAAAAAAGGCAGATGCCAATAACTACATCTCAAATTCACAGATTCCTCCGTTTTTTTACCAGTTGCAAAAGACATAAATCTATAATCACGTTAAGTGAAATCAAGGAAATAAATCGTCCACATCGCAAGATCAAAACGTTAATCTAATTTCTCAACAGTTGAAGCTTTATGGGCAAAGGATCAATCGATTTAACCCTTCAGATGTTACAAACTATTTCAAATACTCGTAAAACTCTTCGATATTGATAAAGTTTCAATGGAATGGAAGGTTCGCTTTGAAATGATTGTCATTTTCATGACAATTTCGATCGCTTACGAATTCGATATTTCGTGTTTCGAAATCTTAGTATATATATATGCAATAAACGTGGTAGCAAAGTGGGGTAACTTAAACATTTTCGAAACCTTTAGAATATTCCTTTTGTTACTTCCTTTGTTGAAATATTTATAGTATATGACGGCGAATAAGCACAAGGGTCTTATGACGATAAGAGACTATCGTTACTGTTATTAGTGCGTCGCTATCGTACGTCCAAGATTTTAGGAAACGTATGCAAGTCTACCGGTTTCATACCTTCCATCTTGGGACATGTTAATGGTAAGCAAGTAATCGCCACAATAATATCAATGTGCCCAGTTGGCGATAGGTTTGACACCTATCACATTATGGGACTAAATAAGCACCTTCTGGTAATCGTTGATGCCCTTGTTCTACATCTGATTACCTCTTCTCGTATTCCCGTATGAGTGTAGTGGTACAAATGTAGTTTTATTAAATATGGGACAATGGGACAAATTTACAAATAGAGTTTCATTAAACAATGAAGATTTTAAAGTGTACAGTATTGAATAAGAATACTTCTATCCAATTAGATTACTTTTATGCAATCAGAACAATTCTCTATAGTCAGAACACCTTTATGAAATCAAAATACTTCTATAAAATCAGAAAACTTTTATACAGAATACTTTTATGCAATCAAAATACTTCTCTGCAATCTGAATACTTCTACACAATCAGAATACTTCGTAAAGTATCTAAAGTATCTTCACGCCCAAAGCCCCAAACGGGAAGGCAGAGGCATAACCAGTACACCCATGACTAGCCGAAAACTCTAAGTTAATTAAATAAATAAAGTAATAGGTGGCAAGCCTATCGTCAACCGGGCACACAAGCCCAGGCAACGGTATTTTTATTAGCAAATTGAAATACATATTATATAATTTTTTTGATGTCCAACCCGGGATCAGACCGGGGACCTTACGAAGTCAAGTCCGACTCCGACCGCTAGACCACAGACGAGATTCAAAATACTTCTATATAATCAGAATACTTTTATGCAATCAGAACACTCCTATATAATCAGGATACTTCTACTTCTCGTATACATTTAGAATACTTTTATAAAATTAGAATACTTCTATGTAATTTATCTATCTATCTATCTATCTATCTATCTATCTATCTATCTATGTACTTCTATGCAATCTTCTTCGATACAATCAGAATATATGTGTTTAATCAGAATACGTCTGTACAATCAGAATGCTTATAATATACAATCAATCAAACTATCCGTACAACGATACATCTATTATGTTGAAGTTAAGCCGACTTTACAAACTAACATAAATTACCTGTACTCCAACGTATTATTAAATACCTCTAAGGCAGGAGACAATAAGTTACCTCTTCAATTTGATATTGAACTTTATTAATATCGCTATATTAGTCTGTAGTATCAGTAACTGAGCGATATTGAGAGCGCGGTTTGAGTAATGGAGGAATAAGACGCTGGGAAAATGTTATTATGCTCAGTTAAACACGTTTACAAGCTTTCATAGCTTGCCTTGTTATGTGATTCGTAGGAACTCATAATAATGCAGTAAAACTTTTGTATTTTTATTATTTTACTAGCTGCTACCTGCGGCTTCGCCCGCGTTTTCACAGAAACCCGGTGTGTGATCGGGATTAAAAATAGCCTATATGTTAATCTAGGTCACAATCTATGTGTCTTCCAAAT
>NJDC01008262.1:28544-39335 GCA_002245475.1 Calephelis virginiensis | reverse complement strand
ATATCGCTATATTAGTCTGTAGTATCAGTAACTGCGCGATATTGAGAGCGCGGTTTGAGTAATGGAGGAATAAGACGCTGGGAAAATGTTATTATGCTCAGTTAAACACGTTTACAAGCTTTCATAGCTTGCCTTGTTATATGATTCGTAGGAACTCATAATAATGCAGTAAAACTTTTGTATTTTTATTATTTTACTATCTGCTACCTGCGGCTTCGCCCGCGTTTTCACAGAAACCCGGTGTGCAATCGGGATTAAAAATAGCCTATATGTTAATCCAGGTCACAATCTATCTGTCTTCCAAATTTCAGACAAATCCGTTCAGCCATTCGAGCGTGAAAGAGTAACAAACATCCATACATCCATACTTACAAACTTTCGCATTTATAATATTAATAGGATTATTTTTTAGTATAAACAAAACAGTCATAATACTAGTGAATATATAAAATTATACAAGAGGCGAACTAACCTAACCCAAAACAGGGAAATTGCTTTAAGGAAATGTGGAAGATCAGAAAAAATACAACACTGAATTACTAATTGTGACTAAAATGACATTTAACTATTTAAATACTAAAATCTGTATAAATATCTGTACATGTATTTGTGTATTCAAATGTATAAAGTATTTTAAGTATTTATTGCCTCTATGGTCTAGTAGTAGTAGGTCCTATAGAAATCAGGCCCGACGCCCGCACCAGACTTGATTTCTTGAGGCCCCAGGTTCTATTCCCGGGTCGAGCAACAAAACAAAAAAATAAAATTTTTATTTTCAATTTTGAAATATGTGCCCGGTTGACGATAGGCTGGACACCTATCACATTGTGTCACTTAGTGTCTTCGGCTACTGGCTATTCGTGGGTGCCCTGGCTGTGCCACTGCCTTCATCTTTCAGGATAAAGGCGAGACTACACTACTTTAAGAAATAATTTCAGGAAATAGGTATTTGGTACCTAAATATTACCGCTGGCTAAGACCGGATATGTTAAGTTACTTCAGCAAAACTGTAAATTTATCATTCAGACCGTTTCAAAATATAATGTTTTTTTTTTAAATTGATGTCTGTGTGTGTTTGTTTTCACGGAAAATACGTTAAAAATGTTATAATATTTCCTATTTCAAGGACAACATTCTATTTTAAAATCCAAGCTGTGTCTAATCAAAATCGGTCGAATATTTGTTAGAAGAAAACATAAAAGTTCTTATAAATGTGAAATGGAGCGTGTACGCTATTCGCGTACTTTATATATTTATTTATATATTATTCGCGGCTTTGTACAGGTGTAAACAACTTACCTCTTCAATCACTCTAACGATTAAAAAAAACCGCATCAAAATCCGTTGCGTTGTTTTAAATATTTTATCATACAAAGGGACATAAGGATAAAGGAAGCGACTTTGTTTTATACTATGTAGTGAAGAGTCATTCTTTGTAAGGGATTCTTGTTTTCATATTGCTATACTTTTCGAACTTTAATTATCAAATTTAAGCTATTTTTCTTCAATGTTCAAACATAAGCAGCTAGCTAATTATGTATATGACGAATATGCAAACAACGTCTATAGAAAATCACGTGATCGCGAAGGAAAACGTTCACAATATTAAAGTTTCGAAGACGGAATTTCTGGAAATACATATTATTCTAATTAAGTTGTATGAAGTGAAATTAATTCCGTCGGTACTTAATTCCGAGCAATGTGCTTAAAATATTGTCGCTGGTTAAGACGGGAAAAGCCTGTTCGTATTTTCCTGCACGTGAATTGGGGACGTGATTCCGTATTTACGTACAACAGATCGTAAATTAAACCCTTAATTACATTTGCAAAATATAAATGAAACATGGTTTCCTTATAAATATTTCGGTGGGAGTTTTCAGGGGATTAGTTTGCAGCATGTTGATTTAAAGTGTGATTTGTTTAAATAATGTTGTCTGTAGTTATATATATTATATGTATTATTTGTATATCGCTGGCTTAATTATCAAACTACGTATCTCCATTTGGTAAAATTTTACAGAATATAAAAGAAAAAACTGTTTTATTAAATAACTAACAATAAAAACATAGACAAACAACTTATTTTACATTCAAATATTATAAATGCTTCTGTTTATTGTTAATATGATATATTTATACTACAGAGATAAATATATTTTTATACTAGATGACATTAAAATCGAAACATTTCGAACATTTTGGAGTTACAATGTCTGAAAATGAAGCACGCGATATATTATATGTATTATTTATAGATATTATATCATTTAAACGTACTAAAGCTGATCAAACCGACTTTAATTTAAATGTTGTGTATTCTAATGTAAATAATGAGATGTTTTAAAAAATAACCCAGCTGAGCTGATAGACGTTTCTCTGTCATTACTATAAACACATAATTTTTTTAATATGAATTTTGTCCTGAAAATAAATGAAACAAAAAAAATAATTGGCAAAATTTGTACATGTTTTCACGGATGATGTGGTGACCATGAGAAATTGCGATTTATTTTTTGAAACGAACTTAAAATACGTTAGAACAAGTATCGTAAAATTTATCCGTTTCTTAGATAATATTTAAAATATGTATCGGGTTGCTGCGTAGAAAGTTAAATTATACAGGGTGACATCTAAAGTAGCAGACAAATTTTTAGAAACGATTCGGAATCAATAACACTTTCGAACTATGAAATAGTTAAAAATTTAAATAAAATCGATTTACAATGTTTATACGACGCAAATTACTAGATGCATTGTTACAACGTAAACAAAACATAAGACTGGTTCCCATTGACCGCAGTCGCATCCGCAGCCTGGTGACATCATGACTCGTACTAGGTAATAAAGCGTGAAACCAAGTGAAGCATTTTTGCGGACTGTTTTAAATGAATGTATGTAAATGTAAATATTACAATTTGGCAATAATATTTAAAATGCATTACCATTTAAGACTTTACCTTCTTATATTAAAATATGACCGGTGCTTTCAAAGTGATTTTTTTTTATTATATATTTATATTACATCCCAAGGTCAGCAAAATAAAAAGTCTCAGATCACAAGTTTGTAATTATCGACCAAGGCGCAGCTAAAGTCAAAAAACATATTGTGTTAATTTATTTACTGACCAATTGTCTTCGCTATATTTTTACTTGATAATTCCGGAAAGTAGCAACTTCTTTCAGGGCAAAAAGAGAGAAGTTTCCGATTGCCTCCCGGAGCTCGAAACAAGTTTGATATTGAAATATATTTAAAATTTGTTGTTTTGATTAAGGAATACAGATAGGGAAGTGATGACTGATGATGCTACGGAGTAGAGGTGGGCATAAAATAACTTCACAGTGTATAATGTAATAAGTCACTGTAATCCGCTGCTCAACGTGACCGCTGTGATTTGTCAACAAGGAACTACATTCCAAGGTAACGCAAATACTTATGCCGTTGCCGTTCCGGAACGTTGTTCGATCGCACTGATTAAATTATTAATATCAACATTGATTTAAATACCAAAGTCGTAAGCCTATAATAGTGTAAAAGTTATTTTAAATTAACACTCTCTCTCTTGTATAATTGGAAAATATATAAAATAAAAAAAAGAATAAGACGAACTGAGAAAATGAAAATATCCTCCTTTTTAAAAGTCTGATAAAAATCCGGCTAAAAGGCATTGCGTTACTTAGAAGACGAGTGTGACTCAAATCGTTTGTCTAATTATATTCGAAGCGATAACTGTGTCGATAATTACCTAAATTAAAGGAATTTATAACCTAGGTAATATGTATTGTGCTGAGGGTGACCGACGTGACAAAGTCACGATTATTATTTAACGTTACTTTCTTGTCACTGGAACGACTGTCATGGCGATTGAAAAGTAACGACTTATCACATGACTATGGAGGCCGCAGCGCAGAGTAAAGAGATGGTTAAGAAAAGATCTTCCCAGTAAAGAGGGCTAGTAAGCTTAGCATCGAGCTTCAACTACTTTTGTGTGGGCTTGAACTTCAAATGAAAAACGTTTGAAGATGTATATCTTTAACAAGGCTAAACTACTAATATTGCGATGTAGAATTTGCTCAAAATAGACTCGGATAAATAATTTAATTTCGTATGTACTGTAATGTACTGTAGAATATTTTTTGGTCGCGTCATAGATATCAATATTTACCAGCCTAAAGTCTAGTTTAATATTTGATGTCTATAAAAAGGACCAACATCCAAAAGCGATATTTTATCAGAATTTTTCCATCGATTCGCTAGTGGAACCAACAAAGAGAGCTGAATGGAAGTGAAGCCCTGTGGGACTTACGTGACTATTCTGAAATCGCTCGGCCATGCAATTACAGAACTAATATTTTAAAGTAATCTTTCCTCAATCCGATAACCATAGTCGCTGAATAAACTAGCGGTCTACCCTGGTTTCGCACGGATGAATTTTTTTTTCTAGTATTTAGCCTCTGTGGTCGAGCGTTCCCGTTGTTGGACTTCATGAGGTTTCGGGTTCGATCCCCGGGTCGGGAAAAGTTTTATCATTTTTTTAATAAAAACAACATTGCACAGGATTGGATATGTGCCCGGTTGGCAACAAACTATAGTTTTATCACCTATCACCTATAGTTTGTCACCTATTACATTGTGTGACTTGGTGTCTTCGGCTAGCAGCAACTTGCCCGAGTAGATTACTACAGCCTGACTTATTTCTATCGTCTTATCACCAGTGTTTGGTACTGTTCTGTCCGAAGAATATAGTCTAATCAATTTAAGATATAACACTTAACAAATTTATGTTTTAAACAATATGGATGTATTATAATACATTCATGGTAATTACCATGCTTTAACGGGGTTGCGCTCCGAGATATACCTAAAGATGCGTCTTTTTTCTTTTACGCCCAGATTGGTACCACCCCCTTACCTATTCCTGCCGCCATAACGTCATGACTTGTTCCGGTTCGGAGGGTAAGGTAGCCGATAAAATTACTTTTGCTCGAGGCCTAACATCCCGGCCTCAGGTTGGCAACGCACCATTACCACCTTTGGTGTCTTTAGGCGGCGGGAATCTCTTACCATCAGGAAATCCGTCTAATTGTTTGCCTTACATTGTCATAAAAAAAAAGATGATTTACAAAATAGCACTTTTGGGGATTTTGATTGGTATATACTGTAAACAATAGCTTTTAACTTATACTACGTTTTCACTTTGGTGACTTTATTAGAACTAATTGAAAAACTATTTTTTAACATTTTTTTCTGACTTGCACTAAAGACACTTGAGGGATTTTTACACATACTTAATAATGCAAATACTTGATACCTGATTGATTGGACCTGAGCGTTTCTTTAAAAAAAACATTTTATATTAAAAAGTAAACACCCACCCAAATTATAACTTTTTATGGGATATTGTTATCATTGTGGGTAAATAATTCTAAAATATACCACTGTTTACAAAATCACCAAAATAATAATTATTGTTTAAGAGTTTTTTATATATATATATTTTCGTTAAATACAAAAAGTACTATTTCAAAATTGGTGACTTTTTATTTTTAAGTTTACCAATGATATATTAGTTAGAGATAAGCTCGCCTTTTGTGCATTTTTAACTTCTCGTGTATTTTGTGTATTTTAGTGTTTGTGTGCAATAAAGTGTTAAATAAATAAATATATCTACCATATGGCAAGTTTTCACCCAAAGTGCAATTAATGCAACCTACTCCATACAAATGAATTTATTTTGACTAGACCACCAGTAGATTTGACATAAGTCCTTATACTTTATTTTAAATACTCAGCGCTGGCATAAAAGCCATTTCGTTACTATTTTCTGAATTCATCAACAGTCATAGAGTACTTTCTGAAGTACCTACGTGGCAAGCCTATCGTCAACCGGGCACATATACCCAATTTGGGCAACGTTATTTTATTAGAAATTGAAAAATATGCATTTGCTAATTTTTGTTTGTTGCCCGACCCGGGGGTTGATCCTGGGACCTCAAGACGTCGAGCCCGACGCCGGACCGCTAGACCACAGAGGAGAGAGAGGAAAGAGGTAACACTGAATAACCAAATCGTTGAAATAGTTTTATCAATTAGTTTGATGATGAATACTATACTAACCATATTATGAAAAATTATATTTTAAATAGGTTTATACACACATACACAATTCATATTTTTTTGAAAAGTAGAATTATTATTCTATCTCTATCTTTTACAATTTAAATGGGTCTTGACTGTTAATATTCTATTTTATTTTTGTGTATGTTGATTATAAAACTATTTTAATTTTGCAGTTATTCAGTGCCACTTTTTACAAAATAAAAATCTGGTAGGCTGGTTTATTCTAGTCGGGTTTTGTTGTTTTTTTTTTACTTTTTTAACCAACTTAAACATAACATTTTTGTAATTTATACGGTGTTCAGCTGTGTTATATAGAGATTTGAATATCAAATTTTTATTTTCTATAGTTAATACGTGGTTTATTTTTTTTTGTAGTTAATGCTTTAATTGTGTTTTGCCGATTTGAATATAGTGTTTTACTATTTAAATTATGCGCTTCGGCTTTACACTTCTTACTCTTTAGACACTTTATACTTTTTTTAATTGACTGATTTAATCTAACTTGAAGTGAAATGATTAATTATGTGTAATAACAACTCTATATAGATATCTTTAAAATACATTCGAATTTCCGAAGCTTGACAAATATAGCCGAAGAGCATAATTTAAATAGGACTAGTGTAAGTAGTTTACATATTGTTAGTTTGGTTTTTATCGATAAAAAAATGTCATTTTTTGTGGTTCATACCGTTCAAATAATACTACTGCTTTTTCTCAATATACTTGATTATACTCATTTTTGTTACAGTTAGGAAATTAGAAATCGTTATTTACAGTAAAAATCTACTCTTACAATTATCTACTGTGTGACTGTGTAAAAGTAGAAGTGCTATTTGAAATGTGTGTACAATGGAATCCCACCAAGGGCCGACGATAAGGAGTGTTAATTATTTTTTGTATTTAGGTAATATACGAAGTGTTGTAAATTAAATTTACTGTTTGGACGATATTCACGAGCAGTGAACGACTGTTAATTGGAGGTTTACAGCCCATATTGATGGTTAATAGGTTGTTTATATTGTAATTTCATGGATGCACCTAACTATGTTGATACTGGCAACATTATTCTATTGCCCGTAACTATGTTTTGACAGTTGTGTATACAGAACACATGCTAAAATGTTACTACGTAGTTCACTAAAATTTCATTAAAGAAAATATTTTTCTGACGTATGTCTGTGGCTTTGCTAATATTGAGTTTCAATTACAGTTTATTTGTTTTTCAAAATGAGTATGTCAGAATTAATGACTTGCTGTTTTATTACTAAACATAGACTAAGGTAGGAGTAAAATTCAGATGACAGTAAAGTAAGTGTCACATTGTGATAACGACTAAAATACTGGATTAACCTTAGGAGTACTTTACTCCGTGTTTACTAATTAGACGGTCTCTGTATAGAGGGTCTCTGTCAGAACACATTTTTGTTTTGAAGTCATTTAAATATTACAATGTCATTAGTAATATACTTTTTTAATATAAAAATAAGTAAAGTAAGCATCTTCACGCCCATAGATAGGATAGAGATAGGCAGAGGTACAATCAGGGCACCCACGGCTAGCCGAAGACACTAAGACCCACATTGTGATAGGTGGCAACTCTATCGTCAACAGGGCACAAATCCAATCCCGAGCAATATTAAAAAAAAATAATGGAAAAACAAATGTTACTTTTCGTTGTCCGAACAGGAAATCGAACCCGGGACTTCATGCAGTCAAGTTCAACACCTGGACCGCTAGACCAAAGGCGAGGTTTTTAATATAAGAGGAGGCAAACGAGCAAGTGGGCCACCTGATGGAAAGTGATCACCGCCGCCCTCGGATATCCGCAACACCAGAAGTATCACAGATGCTTTGCTGGCATTTATAGAATAAGTATTTTTTTATGGTTTCTAAGTCGTAATAATACAATAAAATAAATCAATATGATATCAACAAGACTTTATTTTTATTTTTATTATTAATACTTTTATTAATATAGATAACAAAAATCCTTAAATTCATTTCTACTCCTGGCCCCATCTAAAATGCAAACGACAAACTCAGTTTGCAACAAACTTTTAGGCCTGGTTACAGTCAAATGCAAACATAGAGTGAACCGAACGTAACTAAGAGGAATTTGTCAACTCTATAAAATTAGGAACATTTTGTACCAAACAAGTACAAACCTAGAGGTCTGTAACAACTGGTTTTGAAAGCGCTAACTTTATAATTGGCTATGACTCCCCAATACGTAGCCTTTCCCACCAGAGACAAGGAGCACTTTAAATAAAATAGACACGTCATATAAACTAAAATCAAAATAAAAGCAATTTCGAACCGTGGAACATAACAAAGGCTTTAAGGGTTAGCTTCAACAAATGCGCGTCAAAGCAAGAATAATATAAAAGTAACAAAAATTATAAAAAAGTAATGTTTTTTTGCGTTGCTGTAATATTATGAATGTGTTCTGAGGTTGTATGTGATAATGTATCCTCAGTACTAACATGGCAAATGCGAGTACTGAGGTTGTGGTGACAGGCATATGTAAGGCGGTAGTACAAAACGGGACGAGTAGTAACTCGTAGCAGTAGCTTAGCACTATACCACATAAGAAATAGTTGTGATTTTCTCAAAGCTAGACGAATAAACTTAATTGACTGCCTAATTAAAGTTATATAAATGTCTTCGTCGCTTAGTACTTGAAAAAATGTTAAAATACAAGTTTTATTTAAAAATTGGAGTGCTAAGTAACATCATGCATGGGTAGGAACCACTACAGTACCTATTAATATTATTACAGTAGCTGTGCTTTGCACTGACGTTTTTTGGTCCGTAGGGTAAGGTAGCCGATGTACACCGTACACGTCGGTTACGGAATAGCGACGGACCTACAACATTTCTGTTTTCTATTGAAAGAAAGAAAGAATGAAAACATTTATTACCTTACTTACCACACATCATTAATAAAAAAAAACAACTTAAAATCGTATCTATCCCTAAGCATATGTAACTTGAACAACGTACAAAAAAGTAATAGAAAGAGACAGAAACAGAGTGTAGTAACAAGAGTCAGCCAAGGAAAAATTCAGTATTTGTTCAGGATTAGTCTACCTCGGCATTGATTTTCAGCTTTCAGCAGACAAATAGTTACACTCGATAGTTTCTAACCATCAGGAGTTCCGTGTGCTTGTTCGGTATCTTATACCATAAAAAAACGAATAACGGATAGTAAAGAAGTCATGACTACTTCTAATATTATAGATGTGCTTGGTAAACCACGTAATTAGCCCCTCAATTTTACTTGTCACTTAATGTGACAATAACCGGCAACAAACTTGCTTGTAATGAATGTTTGGTTGCCTAATTGAAACAGATGAAAGTTGTATTAGGTTTCAGGCAGACGTTTCTAAATTATCACTATTAATTAGTTTACGGATAAAACAGGTTTCAGGTTTGAAAGTTAGTAAATTACATACTATTAGTATAACGTTTTTCTAAATTATCGTAATTGTGGCTGAATTACTTGAATATTTAACTAAAATAGTTGAAAAATATTTAACTGAAATACTTAAATAAATCACAGCACTTTTAATTTTCCATTTTGCTTGCTTGTATGAATATCATCTGGGAGCACCATGGATGTCGCGCCTTTTTTTCCGCGGACGGAAAAAGAGGGGTGTTATAAGTTTGGCGTGTGTATATGTGGCTGTCTGTGGCATCAAACCTTTCTAAACGGTTGTACAGATTTCGATACAGTTTTTGTGTTCGAGTGTTGATGTGATCGAGACGGTTCTTAGTGACAAAAAATGTACATTATTTCGGAGACTATTTTTTTTTTACTTTTCTTAAAATTGTGATTTGTTTGTTATGTTTCGTTTTCAGGCACGTATTCGGAATAACTAGTTAAAATGTAATTTACTGATTTGAGAAAATATTGTATAATTAATTTACCATAGACAAGGAAAGTCAAAGGCAAGACAAGTAAATTCGCCATTAACAAATCGCCAATTTACGTTGGCGTGCAACAATTGTAATATTTATTATCGTTGAGTGCTATGGATATCGGACATAATTGTCCGTCATTGTGAGCAAAATAATTTTAATGAGTTTTTGTAAACAAATTAGAAACATGTGTAAAAAATACTCATACCTAATCTTACGGAAGCATATTTACATTGTATTTTTAACTTCTATTTAAAAGACTGTGTTTTGTAAAACATGTACAATACCTATCAAATCAATAAATTTATATGTATTTATACTCCCGAAAGGATTTATGTATCTACTATGAGTATTTTGATTCGTCATGATGATAGAGTAATGATAGATTTAAAAAAAGTGACATTCAGTTTTATCGCCATTTAAAATTACAAATGTATGTGATTAAGTTTATTTTTTTAGTTTAAAAAGATTCTAAATTTAAAAACATATGCCAAAAAACTATATAACCTAATTATTTTAAACGTCAGTTATCTAAGACGGTAACGTTTTTTTCAAACAATAAATAAAAATCTAAATTACACCTCTATTATTATCGCCTCTGTGGTATAGCGGTTCAGTTGTTGGACTTGACTGCATGAGGTTCCGGGTTCAAATCCCGGGTCGGGCAACAAAACGAAAATTGGGTTGTTCCAATTTTCTAATAAAAAATGTTGCTCGGGATAGGATATGTGCCCGGTTGGCGATGGGCTTGC
>NJDC01008262.1:9676-19811 GCA_002245475.1 Calephelis virginiensis | reverse complement strand
AAGCCGGCGAGCCGGGGGCGAAATGGGAAATAGCTAATTATGAACTTGCGTAGTAGCTTAAACCTATGAAGTACTTGGTGTGTGTCACAAACGAAGAGAAAATGATACGTTACAGTTTTATGCTAGAGATCAGCGAATAAGCATTAGGCTCTCCTGGTAAAATACAACATAGATGTTAGAGGTAAATTGTCTTAAGGCCTGGATGTTAGGACTAGTGCGCAAGGTAAGTCTAACGGCTACCCTTTCTTTCGGACCGGAACATGGCAGCATTTTTACGGCGACAGGAACACGTAAGGCGGTGGATCCCTACCCAGGCAAGTTATTACACAGCACTCTTTCACCATCAGTGACCTTGCAGTTAGTGGCCTAATTAATCTGTGCTCGATTCTTACGAGCTGCTTGGCAAAGAGGCATCTATTTAACTCAACGGTTTCGGACCAACATGCGGACCGTTACTAATATTAAGCAACATAAATGTAAACATACAAACCTGTCGGTAAAGAAGCCGGCAATTGAGCGTTGCCAACCTGAAGCTGGGACCTAACTAGCCTCATACAAAATCAATTTTACTGGCTACCTTAGCTTCCAAACCAGAACACGTCAACGTCTACTATCATGGTTATATTTGTATAATAAAAAGAAATATTGATCTCATCTGTTAAAGAATTTTCTTGCGTTTCTTATTAAGTTCATAGGGAGATTAATGTTATTGCCACATCTTCGAGAACCAAATAGGTTATTTTGTGTCTAATATAATGCTAAAATCGCGGTTTTCACAACTTCACCAGACTATAAACTAAATAGATATGTACGGAGCGAAGTGCTCTGTTGTTCATATTTGCGGTTCTGTAATAGATCTAATAAATATATGAAAGCTCTTTACGTTAATTATTTCTTGTCACATAAATAAGTTAAGTCGGTTTTTTTGAAATTTATTTCTCCTATTTCAATTACATTTTAACTGTCATGGGTTTCTCAAATTTTTTGTTTTGTTTTGTATATTTTTTTCCAATTTTCTAATAAAAAAAAATGTTGGTTGGGATTGGAAATGTGCCCGGTTGGCGATAGGCTTGCCACCTATCACATTGTGGGACTTAGTGTCTTCGGCTAGTCGTGGGTGCCTTGGTTGTACCTCTGCCTACCCCTTCGGGGATATGGGTGTGAAGATACTTAGTTTTGTATATTTTATAAATATTACATGATGATGATGATAAGTGTTACATAAATAGTATCATTAAAGTATTTCGCTTATGACTTGGACCACGGCTGAAAAATCTCTGCCTCAACGATACTAGGCGGAATTAAAATAGGATTTAGTTTATTTGATTTCACGAAACACTGTTACATATTACGTGAAGTTCAGATGATGTTACGGTTATTTGGACATATGTGGCGTTGGCTTACAGAATTAAATTGTCCAACTTCCTCTTTGAGGGGATATGGAGAGCAGTCATTTTGGTCAGGAGTTAATACGTGCTTTTTGTTTCTGATGCCCGGTTCCTATATTCAAGAAACGAGTGGTTTGATTACGGATGGTAGTATTTTGTATGATTAGTTAGATTGCTAACGACGGTTACCCGTTTTCGACAATTGACACTATATTTTTTTTTAAATTGACACGTTAATGGTTCAACTTGCGGATTGCGTTTTGTTGATTATAGGAACCGGGCGTGAGTGGTTTCCTCTGTTTAAAATAACATGTGGGATTCATGCTAAAATGATTTTAATGTTTTGAAGGCAAATAGGTGACATTACCAGCTACTCTCCAAACATGAACATGCCTATGCAAGCACAGAGGTGTTAGCGGCAATGAATGAAGTGCTAGCAGTTCGAAGGGTAGTTTGAAAATCTACCTGTGCGGTTTAGTGGTCCGGGATTCCCGGGAACCATTCCCTGGTTTGGCAATACCAAGTGTTTGTTCTTCAGTTGCCTAATTCAAATTCGTTGCCCAGGATTGGATAAATGACTATATGTTAGGATACGGGCGTGAATATATTTTACTTAATGTTGAAGAAATATACTGCAAAATACCTACTCTTATTCAACGGAATTCCCTTTAATTTAAGGTTGATTGAAGGATCACTCTTTGTGTCCCTTAAGCAAGATGGTGAACACGTAAGTAAGATAGTGTTAAATATTAGAATCATTGGCGCACAAATGCGTCCATTAATTCCTAGATAAAATTTTTTCATAAAATTAAAAAACTTCTGTAACAGTGATGAACGATTTCTGGTAGTGGCAAGAGTTATGGGTTTATGTCACCGCGATGACGCGCCACCATTATGAAGTGAGAAATGTGTTTCACGCACTACCTCACTGAATAAGTAAAGATAAAAATGGTTGATGTGTGTGATTGCTTATTTTATTTGAATATTACGGGCTGTCTTCAATTTCGGCTTATCGTCTGTACTCTGATTATACCTCTGGTTATCCTTTCAGGGATAAGAGCATTACGATACTTTGAACTAGATAACCTTTAAATTTGACAAAACACAATAATGAGTAAATATTAACAAAATGTCAACAAACATAAAATGGCTGCCGCAACAAAATGGCGCTTAAAATATTTTTTAAAACCTACGCAATATGGGTGTCAATTGAATGAAATAACTTGAAGTGTAGAATGGACAATTTAAAAAAAAACCGTTATTATATTGCATAATTTTATTCCTCTGTAACATTTATACTTTTACACTTTGACGTGTATAATCTTTTATCTTATTATTTTATTTTACCACGTCTAGCTATCTATAGAGTAGTCCGGTTATAGTTATTCGTATTATTAACCGAATCAATTTAAGAGTAAGTAAGTTCAGAAATTCGACGACATTTTTTTATTTTCTTTTTTTTGTTATGCGATTACTCGGCCAATAAACTGAGTTTAATGATTTTTTGTTTGAAAATGTAGCTTCTGATTTCGAGGTGGTCTCTTATTAATAGTGATTCGAGTTAAATAATTACCAAATAACTTAAAACTACAATTGGGAATGTGATAAAATTTATGTAGGATCATTTTGGAATTAAAAATAAATGATCAAATCGGGACGTAGTAATGAAATAATTGGAGTGGGTTCTTTGCAATTTTACTGTATTTAAATAAATTCAGATAGTCTATGCTTATGAGATGAATCCATATAAGTTTTTTGATAATTAGAACAGCGCTTTTTGTATTACCCTTAACAATACGTAGTCAATTGTTTACTTGGATAACATAATATTCAAACTGAACTCGATTTAATGCAGTTTTCAGCATTTGAATGATTGCTATCACATTTCATTAAAAAATTCTTTAATTTATTCCATAATTTACCATCATGGTAATCAGTATCTTCGAGATTTGTTTATAACATTATTAATTAATTTCGTAATTAGTTTTACACTTGTTTAAACTTCATCTACCGATCTAAAACGAAATATTTCAGCTTAATTTATGTAAAGGCACTTGAATCAAATTTACTTTTCAGTCGAACTGCCTCAGGGAGTAAACGGAAATAACTAATTATAAGGTTTCAGATGTATTTTAAATAAGTATTTAGGGTTGTCCTTAATTCGTTTCGGTGAATGTGCCTTTAGCTTAATAAGCTTATGTTGTCCTTGTTGCCCTTCTTTACCCTTAAGCGTTGGAAATGTGATGGGGTGGTAAATCTATTTATCGTTGTCTGTTTAACTGTGTTTATTTATTTTTAGTTATGTTTATGTTTTGGCAATAAAAGGGATGAGCAACATTTAATGTCGATAATATAGTCGATAGCCACTCACTGAAATTTCACTTTTTCACACGTACATGCCATCTACTTAGGGACTTTGCGTGAATAATATTTGTATTTTTGTAATATAAAATATATTTTTTGTAATATAAATGTAAAACAGTGTTTGTTTGACCATTAATATCTCACAGAAGCAGAGGTATGGTAGAATATTATTTGAAAATATTTACATAGGCTACTTTTGAATTGAATATACGAGTAGTTATTGTTCCATTTCTCTTTTACGTTCGTTGAGCACTCATTACGAACCACAAAAAACCACTGTATGGTATCGCCGAATTTCATACTGAGGCCTTTCTGATATCTATTTAGCTGGACGATACATCTTCAACCTAGCAAGCTAGCTTCAAGATATCTTGAAGTTTGCAAAGCAAAGCATAGTGTTTATTAATTGCTTTCCTGTATAAAACTATATAACAAATATACGGCTAAAGCAGTAATCAACAACAAGTGAAACAAATAATGTTTAATATCCACAAATTGTCGTCAACATAAAATTAACACAACAAAAGCCCATTGAATGTATCATCAGAAGTCAAAAGGTTAACCCATAAGACCATAAAAACATTTAACAAATGCCAATCTGCTCAAACTCACAAGAATCTAATTTTAGTTGTTTTGCATTAATGACGTAATTTTTGTTGAAACTGTATAAATAAAATTCACTGGACAAGTTACACAAATTGAATGTAACCCCAAAGTAAGCAAATTATATGCTTGTGTTAGGGATGTTAGTTAACGATACTAATACATAGAAATACTTAAATAGATACCAGAATAAATTCAATGAACAACCAGACCCGGAAATGCAGACATCGAAATATTCATCACACAAATGCCTGTCCTCGTGGGGAATCGAACTCGAGGCTCGCGGTTGATTAGATACGAACTCAAAATATTTGTGCAACATTTTTGTTATTATTTTAAGCCTGTTTTCGCTACTTGACGCATGTACAAGGCTTTGTTACTTTGCAAAACATAAACATAGATACATAGTTAGTTCACGACCATCAAACATCATCATAGTAGTCTATTCTAAACGTAGAAATTATATTTTTTGATGTAGATTTCTGAAAATAAAATGAAAAAATCAATTTGTTGTTATCTATAGACAAAACTATACAATACAAGTTACGTATGTTTCGAAATAGGCAGTTACACTCTGTTTATACTTAGCCAACCTTGAGCCTACGTACCTGTTCAGCAAATAGTGTTGCTAGTGTGACATTTAGTGTTTTTGATTGAGAATTTTACCAAGAAACTAGCAACAATAATAAAAAAAAGTATCTTTACGCCCACAGAGAGATAGGCAGAGGCACAACTAGGGCACCGACGACTAGTCGAAGTCACTAAGTCCCACAATGTAATAGGTGGCAAGCCTATCGCCAACCATAAAAATCCAATCCCAATCAACATTTTTTGTTAGAAAATTGGAAAAACCAAATTTTATTTTTGTTGGTCAACCCGGAAATCGAACCCGGGACCTCATGCAGTCAAGTCCAACACCTGGACCGCTACACCACAGAGGCAACGATAATAATATAATAAAAAATGTAGTGGTATTTTCATTGTTGGTGCTTACACTTTAGAAACTGACAGCGGAATAAAATTTCACTAAACAGCTGTTTATATTTGATTTCTACACCTAAACAGAGAAGTTGATGGCTCTTTATGTATAAAAAATTGTTTCATGATGTGTTTGGGAAAACTGCTCCAATGCTGGTCGGCCTACTATTATCATATTTTTATGTAGGTACGTAGATTTGGTAAATATGAAAATAGGACGTGCATGTTGTATTCCAAAATTCGACATAAAATTAATAATTTATTCTTGTCATTTATTTAAGTATCTCCACGACTATATTTTGGAAAAGTGAGGCAGAGACAACAAGGGCAATCTGTCTATCTGTAGTAAATATCTGTAGTAAGCCTATCGCCAACTAGGCACATATCCAATTCCGACCAACGTTGTTTTTATAAATATGTAGAAAAACTACACGCTCATTTTATTGCCCAGCCCTGGGATTAAACCCGACCGTCGTGAAGTCAAGTAAAACAGCGGGCAGCAACATCATAGAGGTCATTATTTATTATTTTATAAAAATCTCTGTCAGGATATTTACTTGAGATAACCTCGACAGCTCTTGATTGGTTTTTGATAAAATTTTGTAAATATCGGTTATTTGAACCTTTAGGATAGACGAGTGTTGATTGCGATATTTCAAAAGCTTGTCGCGGGAGAACGAAATATTAGAAAACGAAAACTAGCTTAATATAATAATAAGCGGTTGAATGCTCGAGCAACACCTTGTAAGATTATAAATGTAACTAAGCAATAAAAATTGTAATTAATGAAATATGTAATGAAGATGCCTTAATAAAAAAAACGGTAGATTAAAAAATAATAATATTACATCGTATGTGCAAGTAACTTGCATAAATCACTATCTGTCCTGGCATACATTTTTATCTTATTTATTTATCATTTTTCTCATTTTTTAAATAAACCTTTACGAATATTTTTCCAGTTAAAAATCATAATCAAAAACCGCCAGTAACTTAAAAATCTAAATATGATCAAAATGTATTTCACTGCCCATTTGAAATAGCTTGACAGTTTTTTATACCTTTTATATAAAGTCACCCTACTACAATTTTGCTTTAGTAAGAAGATATTTAAAGCTACTGTAACATGGAAAACAGTATTTTCATAATATTCCGTGACCTGTTTACAACTTCATTAATGCAAGTCACGGTATAAAAATAATATTAAGTCGACACGGCCCATAGCGTCTTGCAGCTGAGTCTACATGGCTCTGATTACCATATAGAGTGACATTCACACTGCACTGCTTTTCAAAGGACTCTCCTCTTAAGTCTGTCTTAGAAATGGCTTTGATACAAACGTAATAACATGCGCTTCGAAAATAAACAGTATATTTAGTGGAATGTTTTTATAAAATTTAATACTAAAACTTTTTGAAATAAAATATTTAGTGAAATGTTTTTATAAAATTTAATACTAAAACTTTTTAAAATAAAATATTTAGTGGAATGTTTTTATAAAATTTAACACTAAAACTTTTTAAAATAAAATATTTTACGGGGTAATAGCCGTACGGGTACTATAATTTATTTATTGTATATAAGAACACAAAATTTACAATATGCAATTTAATATGGCCGAGTGAAGTATGCTAGTGGTCACCCATTGATTGAAATTCGACCATTTTAATATTTTAATATCTAAATTTTAATATCTTATTAATAAGAAAGCCATCTTCAATTCTTAAGATCAATTACTTTGTTTCCTGAATAGTTAGTGCGCCATCTGTAATCTTTTATCGTCAACATTAATGTATTTATTTGTGTGTGTCAAACGCACGGTAGTTTGGTTAATGTTTTATTAAATAATTTAATGTACTTTATACGCACTATTATTGAAAAATATTAACGTTCTGCACTTCTCCTACACATAAACTATAAGTGTGCCAAATTTTATGCTCCTGCATCCGCACAATTTTCGTAAAAAGGGGTCCAAAGTTTTGACATCACGTATTAATATTATGATTTCTACTATAAAATATTGCATTAGTAGCAATATTGCAATATTTTTCGTCATTGTCGTGTTCAGTGCTGGAGATTATCTTAGCTGGTAGACATATTATGTGATATTTAGTGTCGGCTATTCGTGGGTGCCTTGATTGTGCCTCTGCCTACCTCTTCGGGGATATGGGCCTGAAGATACTTTTTTTTATTTATATGATAAAATAACATACGAGCACATGATTCTTCTTACCGTCGTCTTGCACCCGAGACGTTAGGCCAATTGTGCAAATATTATGGCGGCAGGACTAAGAAAGGCATTATCCCTACAAGGCATAACCTATACATAGCCTAAGAATCCTACCACAATATGTGGTGTATATATTTTAACGTGAGCCGTTTGTTTGTTTTTTTTAAGTATCTTTACGCCCATGTCCCCTAAGAGGTAGTCAGAGGCACAACCCGGGCATCCACGACTTGCCGAAGACACTAAGTCCCACAATGTGATAGGTGGCAAGCCTATCGCCAACCGGGCACATATCCAATCTCGAGCAAATTTTTTTATTAAAAAATTGGAATAACCACATTTTCTTATTGTTGCCTGACACGGGAATCGAACCCTCATGAAGTCAAGTCAAACAACAAGTTGTTACTTTTTACAAAAAAAACTTAGATTGTCTATGTGATTATTTATGTTAGTGTGAGGCTGCGTTCCGATCCGGGGGTAGATTTATTATTGTATAGATGCGTCACAGGTGCCTCGTACGTTTATGTAAAATAAAGATAATTTATTATTATTATTGTCATTTATTTTCACTATCTCTTATTTCCTACGTTTATACATTTAACATAAAAAAATAATATTAAAAATATAAACATAAAAAATTATTATTATTATTATGAGTGAATTCTTTTCCATTTGGTTACAAAGACATCACACACGACAAACGGAAGACCGACTGACGACAGGTACAACCCAAGCGCAGAACAAACGCCCAAGTGGATTCATTATTTTCTCATTTCACAAAGCTTTGTAAGAGATAAGTGATTTTATTTCGCAAGCAGATTCTTTTGGCGGAGTCCGTAAAGCGTGAAATTGGACACAAACATGTTCATGTAGTTCGCTCCCGACGGTATTATAACTGAAACCATTCCTTGCGAATTGCTCTTCAGCTTCAGGACGAGTAGTTTCTGTTGCCTTGTCTATTATGTTGTTTCTCTTTTCCTTGTTATGATGTTTATTTACCGATATTTTCCTTAAGAATCCAATTATCAATACACTTTAAGTTATGTATAATTAGCGACCTGCCCCGGCTTCGCACGCTAATGAAATATACATATAAACCTTTCTCTTTAATCACTTTATCTATTAAAAGAACCGCATTAAAATCCATTACGTAGTTTTAAAGATTTAAATATACAAAAGGACATAGGGACTTTCTTTAATACAATGTAGTGATAAACCTCGTTTTTCGTAAATCATATTTAAAAAAATATAAATAGGTATGACAAAGAAATATATTTTAAACATATAAACGTAATAAACGACAAAGACGGTGTTCTTGCAACTAAGATGTCACTGACCAGGGAGATAGACTGAGGACCCCCCTGAAAGCACTGCTTTGGATGAGCTAAGAATAAAAAGATGACAGTACAACCTTCACTTAGAATCTTCTTGTTCCCCTTATCCACCTGCACCGGAGCGGTCCTGAATTGGAATCGTCCTACCTGACCCATTTCGGGCTTTCCTTTTGCGTCATGACTTCTTCATAAAAAAAAACCTCCGCCTGCCTCCACTCGCAATTAATTACAGCTTTAACGATGCTCAGCTGGAAATACTTCTCACCAAACGACAGCTGAGAGAGTATGATACTGTTACTCCCGGACGACACATTACCCTAGCGTTTGGGACGTCCACGCCGTATTCTGTCATTTTTTTGTTAACGAAATTAGGGCACATTCTAAATAAGACTAAACATATTTTTATTGTACCTGATGTTATTACATAATTTCTCTTTTCTCGGATATGATATTTATTTATCAACAAAACTATCACTAAAATCATTATCACTAAAATGTACTTTTTGTCATGTCGGATATCACAAATCGAATCCTTATAAAATTTAAATCGAAAAAACCGAAAAGCATATTTTTCGAAACAAAAAAGATTGTTATAAAATTCTTCAAATTGTGAAAAATTAACACATGATGAAACATAGTCGAATAGACCTTCTTCTTTTTAATGAAAGGAAGAAAGTATATTAAATTATGTACTAGCAAACCCAGCAAACTTCGTTTACTTCGAAGTGGTAGGGACTTGATCTGAAGATATGTAGACATTACGTAAAACGTACTGGTCATACGTTAAAATATTTCTCTACACTCTTTATTCTGGGTATAATATGTCTGCAATATGTGAACTATAAAACTCATCATTTGGAAAAAGGGACGTCTTGTAAAGCATACACTTTAAAAAAAAAACCAGACTACATATAAATAAATTATACCCCAATTATAATTTGATTTCTACCGCTCTCTTACAGAAACCACTTGAGTTTGCGAAATGAAAATTATTCTATAACATTCCTTGAAACATGAAATATTTGCCAGTCAAATCTGATAATGATCGGTTTAGTAGATTCAATATAAATCGCTGCCATGATACCTAAGGCAGACAATTTCTCAAAATGCCAAAAAGTGTTCTGCTGTACCTTTTAAGTCGCCTGCACCTATTTTTTAAAATACATTTTATAACAGAATTCACTCTTCAACGGTTTTATTATATGTACAATCAAAGATTATATGTACATCTGACTAGGTGG
>NJDC01008259.1:86118-96120 GCA_002245475.1 Calephelis virginiensis | reverse complement strand
TAGAACCTATTTCAGACATAAAATTCACGTAAATTATGATTGCAAAATAACATGCTCAAAAACGCTATAAAACATTCTAAAACCTATTCAAAAACATCATTTTCTAAGTTTGATTAATCATATAAGCCAAAACAGAGTATATAAGCTCATAATTATATACAAAAACTTTGTTATTTACTTAAATTAAAATCACTGACATATCAATATTCATATAGACTCGAAATGTCCGTAAGGTACCACCGCGTGCCATCCTTCGGATTGGGTCACTCCCGCCGATACCGTCTAGTTGTTCTATGGTCATATGCTACATTGTCTTTGGTCGTCGTGCACAGTCTTGTTGATGCTAATAAAATAATAAAGTGGTGTGTGTCTGTGTTTTGTTTAGTATGGAGCTGAATATATTTGAGGTTGCGAAGACCTAAACGAAATCCATACACCATGCATCGTCTTTTCTGTTTTGTCACATTACCAATACTATGTAGGTACATATTCTGGCGGGAAATTACAAATTAATTTTATATAATTTAAAAAAAATGAGTATTTTCTTCCATTTCACTAGGATTTCATAATTAGTTTTATACTTTGAGGCAAATGGACCTAAAAAATAATCTTTAAATCTGTTGGAGAAATGGAATAACAAACATAAAATAACATATAAGTAGCAGTCAAATGGTTAAAAGGAGTTTTAATATCGAATAATAGTTATCTTTACCAGGACAAAGGAAAGGGTTGATCTTCTTTGGCACAGCGGTGTGGTGTTCGGCTACGGTGACGCCGCGCCCCGACCGCCGCACCGCCTCCCCTGCGCCCCCGCACTCTGGCGGGGTGCTCGCCACTGGACACATACACATTATTGGAACTCTCTATTATATTACAAAAGTACGTAAATATTATTAAAGATCCCTAATACTTTCGCGGCAACAAGTAACACACAAACATTATAAAAAAGCCTATCATCCCACTCAACGTTTCAATAGTACCAGACACAAGTATCATGGATGAGTAAATAATGCATTTTCATTAATTACATTTGGCTCCAATGTTACTTTTACATGGCGAAGAAGCTAAAATATGATTTTATGAGCTTTTTGACTTCATTAATAAGCCGAACAAACAGTTTACCTAGGACACATACAGCCTTGGGAATCACTAACATTGACAGGCTTGAATTCTAAGCAGGCATTGTTGACGACGACTTGTTCAACTCTGCTAAAGTACTAGCGATCCAGTAGCACAATCTATCGGATAGTATATTGATGCGAAAAAAACTGTGGCAAACGAAAGTTAAGGTCCAGCATACCTACGTTACTCCATCGCTTTCAATAGTTATTTATTTTATTGTTATGATATTGGAAGACAAACAAGCAGACGGATTTCCTGATGGTATGAAATTCACGCCGTCTAGAGAATTTAAAAAGTTTTATTTAAAAGTAGAAAGTTAATGGTGCGTTGTCAACCTGTGTCCGGGATGTTAGACCTCGGGCAAGAGTAAGTTTACCGACTACCTTACCCTCCGAACTGGAACACGTCAACGGCAAGCATTGCTAATTGCAAGTTAATTCACAATTTTAAATTTAAAAAAAAGGAAAAAGTAAAGTAAGTAACTATTGCAACGTAAATACGAAAAAAGTTGATGTTTTTATCAATGTTTTTTTGGAATACCCAATTCATTAACATCCGCTGCCGTCGCACCTTAACGTCTATGTACATCTTTGTGTGCGCGCAAGAATGCGTGCACGCAAGCGTTCCTATGTGCGTCTGCATGTGTGCGAATGTAAACGACCGTGTGAGTACATTAATGCTTACGAGCGTGTCTGTTTGTGTAAAGATACGCGTACGCGTTTTCATCTATAGATGCACTTTCATGTCTTATTGTCAAAAACCCGTCAGCTTCTCGCTATCTTAATGTTATAAAAAATCGTATCCTAAACAACTAAGAAGGGGAAAAATCTTCAATACGTAACAAACTTCTACTTCTATGGTAAGAATGTTCGGTTTGTTTTGCAAGTCTTCCAGCTACCCTATCTTCGGGACCAGAACTAGACACTGCCATTATGGGCAGGAATAGATAAGGCATTGATTGTTTATCCGGGCAAGTTGCAGACAACACTCTAACCAGTGAACATTGATCATCAGAGGTTCTTGCGTTGGAATTGCAGGCAGCAGCTGGTATATTGCACTAAATGCATGGCGTTAACAAACCTTTAACATCTCCATACTTCTGAATTATTTCATCAGCTTCCGCGACTATCAGCTGGTCAGAGGGAGATAATTCTATGTTCCTTGAAAAAGATATATTTAATTAGAATAAAGAAAGAAAATTATTTATTTGAGGAATATGTGTGTAAATGAGATGTTACAAAAATATTTAGGTATATCATAATATATCAACATATTCTAACATATTTGGCAAATATTTTAATATTTATAAAAAAATCTTATTTAACTTTTAGGCCAATTAGGTGGCAACGAACGCGTATGATTTACAAATTGCGCTCTGAACCAAAAAAAGAAAAATCATCAAACAATATAAATTAATAGATTACTCCACTACCAGTCACAACTTCCTCATGATAAACGAAGTAGTTCCGATTGAAGAGCATCGTGGTTATAGAAAATAAATTCAGGGTGGTCAGTCAGTCAAAACTTTGGCGCCGTCGAAAGAAAAGGAAAAATATTGGATTTCGTGTTTATATTGAGTAAAGTAATCAATTTTGGTGGCATTTTGTACAATTTAGTTCAGTGTGCACAAATTAAATAATCATAAAGAAATTAGTGTATCATATATTTCCTCGTTGCCGTCTAATCTCATTAAATGAGCATGAATAATGAGGCCACCGCTTTACTCAATTCCCTGACTAACTTTCTTCGACGACTTATGACTAATATTGAATATTTTAAAGCCGACTTTGTTTAATCGGGTGCCTTAATGCAAATTTCAACTTGACTAATAGCAAATGCTGACACTACTGCCAGAAACAAAAGTAAGAAAAGTACCTACCGCAAATTTAAAAACACACTTTGTAAAATTATCCTTAAGTTTACGGTTATTTCACTGACCTATGATTCAAGGATTTTAAGAGAGATAATAAACTTGGAAGCTGTCTACGCATTGGCAGCTAACTTTAGCTGTTACGGATGTACACGAATAGCTGTGACTGCTTTTCATCAAGCTGAAAACTCCCTCGTATGTACAAATATTTATGTCTGCTAGTGGTCACCCATTGGTCAAAATTCGACCATAATAAATTTTAATATCTTGTTGATAAGAACGCCATTTTCATTTCTCAAGACCAACTACTTTGTTTTCAAACTGTATGATTATAGTTTGGGCGCCATCTGTGGTCTTTTATCGTTATCATAAATATATTTATTTGTTGTGTCAAATGCATGGTAGTACGTGTAATGTTTTATATTTTGAATTAATGCACTTTATAAACATTATCATTAAAAATACACATTCTCCTACCCATAAACTATAAGTGTGCCAAATTTCATACTCCTCTGTCAGCGCAATTTTCGTAGAAAGGGGTCCAAAGTTTTTGCTTCACGTACTAATATATAGACAAAAACTTAATTACCTTATGCCCATGTATGCTGACCGCGAAGTGCTCGCCGACAAACTTCGCCCAAAGCTAGAGCGCACTCGCATACAAGAATCTGTAGTTAGTAAAATTCATTGAATAGAGTTTTGCGACGACTTATCCATATTAGCATAACTTCGTAACCTTTTCTGTCACCATACCGGCAGTGCTTGCCCTCGTCGAGTTCCAATCTAAGTTGGGCTTAGCATTTTTGTTGACTAAATTTAACGTGTACCCTGAAAACATCCATCCGCTTATTTGCAAACCAATAGGACACAAATAAATGTTTTAAGGAAACTAGTAGTAATATTTATATAGTCTGAACGTAGATACCATAACCCATCTCTTAAGATAAACGACAATGGTCATTAATGTAGCAAGTTAGAAATTGCAGAGAAGCGCACGTTATGGAGGCGTTTGCGGAGACTTCGCTCAACCGTTAAAAACGAGTATCTTGGTGAAGTCTATCCGGTATCTTATCAACTCTTTACGACTGCTTAACAATAAATCAATAGGCCTGTATTGTACAAAAAAGGGTGCTCCGACCAAAACGGTTAAAAGAAGTGGTCCAGTGTTGGCGTTGACTACATGGAGTCTCGGGTTAGATTCCGGGGTTAAGAAACTCAAAATAGTTTTATTACAATTTTTATCAAAACAACATTGAGATTGGATATAAATACTTAGTTAGCGATAGTGTTGCAACCTTTCACATTGTGGGACTAAGATGTATCTTTTTGCTATTCGTGGGTCATTGTATACCCGTTTTTCTCTTCGGGGACACGGACGTAAAAATACATTCAGACGTTACTTACCCCTAAAAAGTCTTGAAGAAGTACTTGCTTGGTGTGGAAGTGAGTCGACGCGAGTAGACTAAAAATATAAAACAAACTATTATTAAAACTACTGGTCGCCCATTGGTCGAAATTCGACCATAATAAATTTTAATATATTGTTGATAAGAGTGCCATCTTCATTTCTCAAGACCAACTACTTTGTTTCCAAACTTTTTAGTGCGCCATTTGCTTTTGATCTTTTATCGTTATCATCAATATATTTGCTTGTGTGTGTCAAATGCATGGTAGTGTGGGTAATGTTTTATTTATTGATTTAATGTACTTTATAAGCATTATTATTGAAAAATATTAGTGTTCTGCACTTCTCCTACACTTAAACTATAAGTGTGCCTAATTTCATACTCTTCCGTTCCCGCAATTTTCGTAAAAAGGGGTCCAAAGTTTTGCCATCACGTATTAATACGTAGATATTTTAATTTATGGAATTGGTGAGAAAGCAAAGAAGCATATGGTTGCCTTAATGTTACGAAATGACGTCGAATATAGGTACGTTCCTACGCTAAAGGTAGTAATGATGCTAAGGAAGCAGGCATTACTTGACTATAATCCAAAATAGCAGCACGACAGTGGCGAGCTTATTTTTGTATGTGATAACAGTAAGAGATAACAGTGGACCTATAGACGCCATTGAAGTTGTAGATGCGTTGCTGTTTTCTGGCCGAGTGCCAATTAGGCCAGTTGTCCAAGTCTACCGGCTACCCTACCCTCCGTTTCGCAACATGGCATTGTCATTATGGCGCAGGCGGCAGGAAAAAGTAATGCATTGGATCCCTACCCGGGCAAATTTCTGCACAGCACTCTAACCACCAGTGGCCTTATTGGTAATCATCCATTTAACCATTAGATTAAATGTCAATTAACGTCTTTGGGTGAGGCCGATAGCAACGTTGGTTTCCGTAAGAGTTTCCATAAACACAACATATAAGACATTCGGGTTCGATTCCCGACAAGGGCAAGCATTTGTATGATAAACCATAATGTTACGTAGATGTCTGAAATTATGGTTACGTATTCTCATTAAATATACTTTGATAATTATTATGTATTTCTATGTGTTAGAATGGTTTTTAAATGCGCAGAACATAAGTATCCAATTTTCTTACTTAAAGGGATATCAAAAAAAGTAAGCTTCACGAACTTACTTTTAAATAGAGCATATACTTACTATCGAATGCTCCAGAATGTCCGAAGCTTCTTCAATGCCAATACAAATTGGACAAAATGCGTAGTTCAGAAATATTTGACACAAAAGGTTTATGTCTTCTTCCGCCTGGATCTCCAAAGCCTAATTGAAAAAAAAAACATTTTTTTACCTGTAGGATTACTCTTGAAGCTCGATTCATGCAATACTGAAATTGGAATCGAGTATATCATTTTAGGTAGGTACTCTTGAACAAAATTGTAGAAAATTATTAATATTTAGTTAATAGTTAACAATTAACTATTTAATCGGATTTGTTGAATTTATTTGTACTAAATGTGAATAATCCGCTAGTACTGTGTTCGAAAGTATCTAAAATCACTCATACGATTCTAATTTCAATTCGCATGATATCGAGATTCAAGAGTCACCTTATTTTTTTTGGAATGACTAATGTGTTGCCAACCTCGCGGTTTTTACAACTTCACCAGGCTTTGTGGGCCGAACAGAATGCTCAGCCCGAGACATAATTATTTAAATGGATTGGACTGTGCCCTACAACGCCAGCAACAAGGTCTGTCTCCCGGGAGACCGTACGTCGACTCTGTGCTGCGTCTGGTTACTACGTTCGCTCGTAGCTCGTCGCTCGGCGTTTGGCGCCGGGCGCAAGAGAGGTCTTCGTCGCCGAGACCGGCGGAGACGGTGTAGTGTAGTGTCCTGTGAGTGGTGTGAGTTTGTGTTGCTTGGATTGGGAGGGAGGCTCGCGTTTGCCGCAGTTGTTGGGTCCGGAGGATCCGATAGGACGTGGAGTCACCGTACTGGTTGCAAAGAGAAACTTATATTTTCTGAGTAATTTAATTGTGTACAAGCGTACTAGCTGTTGTCCACTTGTAGGTATATAAGTTAGTTAGCACTTTTGTTGGAACCCACTGAAATATGATAAGAAGTAGTCTAAATCCTTCATCAAGATTTGATCTATTTCCATGTTACAAGCTTTCGGTTCAGACGTTTTGAGGTAAGAGAAAGAAAAACAAACATACTTTTGAATTTATAATATAAATCCATGTTAGTATGGATATTGACATTTTGTAAATAAATGATTATGGTAATAAGCTCAATGGTTCTACTGTCACCGTCTTATTAATAAGCAAAGACTACGAGTAAAGTTAAACTGATCTGTATCATAATGTAATAAAGATATAATACCATGTCGAACCTTGAAGTACCCTAGTCTAAGTTTACTAACGAGGCTAACCAATTTAAAGTTTTAATATTTCAGTTTAAGGTTTGTGTTAACTCGTTGTATCTAGATCTAAGCACATTATGGGGTAACCTATAACGAATACCTAAGATAAAACACATTTCTTCATGCTTCTAAGGGTTTTCGTAAAGTTGTCATAGTTTTCATTCTTATTCAAACCGTGGTAGCTCAGTGAAAGAGCGTCGACAATATATAGAAATGTGAGATCTCACAAACTTTAGTAAATGTTTATTTTATCCTAATATTTTTTTGTTTTAAAATAAACTGTTATAGTTAGTTTAAAAATGTTTCTTCGCCGTATTCTTCGTTGCGAATGACCGCGTTTTACCCGATGCTAACACGGCAAAAAAACGACTTAGTAAGTCATCTAGATCTGGTACACACAAAGTAAGAATTTTCCTCGATTTCCCTGGCAAATCGTTATCAGATCCAAACTTGCTGGCAATGTGAACATCTCGGAAGTATGCCCTTTCAAATAAAAAAATAAAGTTAAGTTTACGTTTTAGAAATAACGGAGAAATCGATTAATGTACATAAACAAATTTATATATTATAATAATATAGGAGTCGAATGTATAACTTCCTCCCTTTTTGGAAGTCGGTTAAAATTAAGGTTATTTTTAACCAACTTCCGAAAAAGGAGGTAATGTAATGTGGCATGGTCAACGTAAATGAAATGTTATTTTGATTAACTTCACTACCACTAGTTCGACAACAAGGTGCATTGTAAATTATATGCATGGTTTTCTTTTTTGACTTTTTAATGATACACTTACAATAAAATACACGCCAAACTCCAACGAACATGCGCGTGGCTCGGGTTCGATTGCCGACGAGGCAGGCATTAGTGCGATGTACATAAATGCCTATATTTCCGGGACTGGGTGTTGTTTAATATTCATTTAAGTATTTCTATGTATTAGTATCGTTGACTAACACCCAGAACTCAAGCATGTTATCTGCTTGCTTAGTGGTTTAAATTAATTTGGTTAAAGGATACAGTTCCAATTTTTAGCAGTTCAAATAATGAAAAAAAAGTTCTTACCATAAAAATTGAATCAAGCGTACAAAGATTTCGTGAAGTCAGCTGGTACTTTTCAATTAGTTTCAGCAGGCGATCTTCCACCAAAAAGCCTGTATTATCGGCAACCAATTCCAAAATATGGCGAATCTAAAATTGAAATTGTTTTTTTATGTTACAGGAAGGCAAACAAGCAGACGGATTTCCTGATGGTAAAAAATTCACGCCGCCACGAGAGACAACAAAGGTGGTAATGGTGCGTTGCCAACCTGAGGTCGGGATGTTAGGCCTCGAGCAAAAGTAATTTTACCGGCTACCTTACCATCCGAACCGGAACACGTCACCACCTAGTCACGGTGTATATCACGGTGTTAGTGATGGTAAGCCTATGCTCGCCTTTTACGAGCTGTCTGGCAAGGAAGGCAGATGGTCTAATCTGCAAAGAAGCCCGGACCAATACGGGGAAAATATTAACCAATACAGATTTTAAAACAAAAGTCCTGTGATTGCGCATAAAATTGTAGAATCATGTAATACCACAGAATAAGAACTAATGTACAGAAAACTAACTGTCTTACAAAATCAAACAATATTTATAATTGAGACATGACGTAAAAGGCTGAGCAATTAATACGCACGTTACGTATGAGTTGCGCATGCAAGCAAAACCGAAACTTACGATTTAATCAAAAAGCTCATATTTCGCTGAGCCTCGCTGAAACAATAATCACTACTACGTTTTGATAGTTGCCAACACGATTTAAAGGCTAAGACAAATGTACCTACTGTTAACCGTGCGCATTTATTTGAACTGTAGTGGATAGACGTAAGGTGAGAAACTCCGTAGTTTCTCCGTGGTTCAGGCGGCGCACCTCTTGAAGAGTCTCGGTTAAAATCAGTAGTAAAATAAAAGCTACGCACAACTACGCTGTATGAGCCTTCAACCAACTTCTAGGTATAGTTTAAATTTTGATTGACATACGTAAGTTTTAAAGTAAATCGGATCTATTCACTCAGCGCAATATGAGACTTTATTACACCTAGTAAGATTCAAGTTTGCTTGCGTATTGTACATCAATGAGCCTTCTGTACGTTACTGTCTATTACTTTTAATTATTTTGTAGCATAGTGACGGCACGGTGCATTCAATAGAGTGTGTCATCTCTTTTATAGGTACTATGTTTTACTGTAAGTTTGTGGTTCAAATTATTTTATTTAAGACTAGCTTTTACACACGGCTTAGCTAGCGTTGAATTTAAGGTAACGGTATCCTTTTCTTGATATAGAACATAAAACTTGGGATTGATTGCTCCTCATACCAATCTCTTACTAGTCCACCTCTTCTCCCATCTGAACCCCTTTAACAATTGGGATGAAAAATAGCCTTACAACCTTCCTTGGAGGTTTACGATCAATTCAGTAGATCCGGCGTGAATCGCGGTTGAGATACAAACAGTCGATTCTAAAAATGCTAATGTGTTCTGCTGCCAATTTTTAGTTGCCAATTTTTTCTTAAACATCTTCAATGAACAGAATTTACGCTTCTACAGAATTATCATAAGTATAGATAGATAAAGATAGATTTGAGTGGAAGTTAGAATCTTTGATTTGGTTAATGTACGTACCAATCTATCTCTTGCTGCTTCTAATGATTCACTTCTTGTTTTGATAACCAAAGGCTTAGATAAACTTTCGTTGATGTCCTTTTTTGAAAAGTCCGCTTCTAAAATAAAATTTCAGTAAAGTAAAATTTCTTTCCTCGGAATGTATGTGTGAAAAAGTAATAAGTGCAAATACCAGTCTTACGGCCAATTTCAATAACCTACCTAGGGCTCCTATAGATCAGTTACCAGGCAACTATATTATATTTTAATATAATTAACAAAATTACATTGTAGGACTTAGTGTCTTAGGCTAGTCGTTAGTGCCCAAGTTGTGCCTTTGCTTACTTTCAAGTGGATATGGGCGTGAAGATACTTTTAACAAAATACCTAAGCAACAAAACTTTATTAGGCCTATCTCTACCTGCAGGTGGATGATTCATGCGATCATCAAAAATCGATGGTATAGGGAAAACACAATATATTAATCGTAAGTTGCAGTGTTGGGATCTGGAGGCTCTAAAGTCTTACTAATAACTT
>NJDC01008259.1:71758-85160 GCA_002245475.1 Calephelis virginiensis | reverse complement strand
TGCATGCTATTGTCTGAGTGAGTGGAAACCGTAGTCTAGGTCTCCCGTAAGGCAATTCACTCAAATTCGTCGTTTGTACCTCGAAGGAATGGCCACTTGTCCCAAAATCATGTTTCAAGTTTTTTTAAAACTTTCGAGGTTTGTACCTTGGTCAAATTGATGCATGCTATTGTCTGAGTGAGTGGATCTACTATTTTTTTTAATATTAGATTGTCATGATTTCTTATCATCTTCATAATATGGCTCCAAACCCAAAATATTCCTTTTTTTAGATATTCCGTCGCATGCGCTGCGTAAACTGTTGAAGCTACGGAAAAAATCACCTGTGACAAAATTCAGCTATATTTTAAGTAACCTTAAAGTATATTAAGCTAAAGTCACTATAACACTTTTATTGGTCAATAATAGCACTTTAAAATAATGCATAATGTGTGGATGTGGTTTTCATAAACATGGTGTTAATTCTTAACCAAATAAACACATTACTTTTTTATAACCGTGCGAAACCAGGGCGGGCCGCTAGTTACCTGATAATTGTATCCAATTTTTTCCGTATTTATTAAACAAGTGGATTTTAACTTTTCTAACTCTTTCTGTAACTCTTGAATGAGAGTTTCCAACTCTATTTTAGCTTGTCGATATTTCGCGTGATGATCCCACATGATAACTTCCATCTCTTGCTTGTGCTCTTCCAACTGTTAATAATTATATAAAATTGAGTAACCACTATAATTTAGTAGGTACATATTCTTTTTTTATGACATTAGAAGGCAAACAAGCAGACGGATTTCCTGATGGTAAGAAACTCACCCCGCCTAGAGACACAAATGACGGTAATAGTGCGTTGTCAGCCTAACATCCCGGATGTTAGGCCTCGAGCAAAAGTAAGTTTACCGGCTACCTATCTTACCCTCCGAACCAGAATACGTCAACCGCAAGCGCCGACATTATGGCGTCAGGAATAGGTAAGGCGGTGACAAGCGAATAGCTCTCTGCTGGAATCATATATTACTGCAGCAGCAGTCAAATAGTCGTCAGTCAGTCAAGATTCTTGTAACGCATTGTGCGCAACGGTAGGTATAAATCTTTTCGTTAATCCATAACGTCAGCGTTTGATATTGGCTTGGAGGGTTAGAGATTAGGCTATCACCCTTCATATAGTAACACCGGTAGGGTTACTCTTGAATCTCGATATCATGCGAATCGGAAATAGGAATCGTATATGCCATTTTTGGACTCTTAAATAAGCTCCGAGTCGGTCAGCGTAATATGGAGAGAGTTATGCTAAGTGTTTCTCTGCGAGAAATGATCCTTAGTTCGGTGATCTGCAAGAGAACGAGAGTAACCGACATAGCTCAGAGAGTCAGCAAGCTGAAGTGGCAATGGGCAGGCCACATTGCTTGCAGAACCAACAACCGATGGGAAAGAAAGTTCCTCGAGTGGCGGCCCCACACCGGAGGACGTAGTGTTGGACGACCTCCCACCCGGTGGACTGATGATCTGGTCAAAGTCGCAAGGAGTCGCTGGTGACCGTGACTTGTGGCGCTCTTTGGGGGAAGCCTGTGTCCAGCAGTGAGCGTCCTCCGGCTGATAATGATGATGATGATATGTCATTTTAGGTACCTTTGATCACAGTTCTTGCGGATTATTAATATTTAGTTACAAATAAATTCAACGAATCCGAGAAATTAGTTTATTGTTTACTATTAACTAGATGTTAATAATTCGTATTCAAGAGGACCTAAAATTACATACTCGATTCCAATTTCCAATATTGGATGAATCGAACTTCAAGAGTAACCCTACAGATCAAAATTGATTATAGATTTCTGTTTTAGGCCAGAAAACAGACTAAAGTTTGACTTAATTTTTGAAAACTACTTTATAATTCATGCCTATTTTTTTGTAAAAATATTTAAGTTGGTACTTAAGTGTTTGTCAAAAAAGCAAAGAAATCCCTTCAAATTCCGTACTATGGAAATATTCCGGAATATAATAATATATAATATAATTAATTGCACAGAATTTCATTGTATAGGATTTCATTGTAGTTATATAATTCAAAAAAATGAAACAAACCCTTTCGAACTTGTACTCCATGTGAGCGACTTCTTCTTTATCCCTTTGCTTGTAGAGAGCCTCCCATCTCTTATTATTATATTCTACCATAACTTCACGTTCTATGTTGATAGCTTTTTCTATTAGATAAAGTTGTTTTTCGTATGCTCTTTGCATTATAGAAATTTGTTTTTCAATCCTCTCTGAAAGTTCCTTTATATCTCTATCCTGTAAAATCATTTTTGTATAGAAAATAGTTAAGTTTATCTATATATTAATACGTGATGTCAAAAGTTTGGACCCCTTTTTACGAAAATTGCGCAGACGCAGGAGCATAAAATTTGGCACACTTGAGAAGTGCAGAACGCTAATACTTTTCAATAATAATGCTTATAAAGTACATTAAATCAATAAATAAAACATTACCCACACTACCATGCATTTGACACACACAAACAAATATATTGATGATAACGATAAAAGATCACAGATGGCGCAATAAAAAGTTTGGAAACAAAGTAGTTGGTCTTGAGAAATGAAGATGGCGTTCTTATCAACAAGATATTAAAATTTATTATGGTCGAATTTCGACCAATGGGCGACCACTAGTAATTAATAAAACTGCAAAACACCGCCGATACCATTTTCACTAGAACGTGATCTAAATACACAAAAAATATGCATTATTAAAAATAACTAAAAAACCACATATCGGATTGTATTGCTCAAAAAGTCATGGCCTAACTAACCCAAAAAAACAATAATTAAAATTTATTCATATTTCGAGGAGTATCGCGTAGGTAACAAACATACAAAAAAACGAAAACACAGTCGAACTTATTACTTCTTTTTTGAAGTCGGTTTAATGGAAAATGACAAAAAAAATATTTAATTATTTATTTATTTATTATTGCACCAACAAAGTATAGGTACACTAATACAAAACAGACAAAACAAAACATAAAAAAACAAGTCATGTGTTACTCCAATTACAGGTGCAAATAGCTTTCTTAAATTAAAGCTCCACGTATACACTAAAATAACATTTTAAAATTTTAGCAATTACTCGTATATAAATTAACAATTAAATGAAATCAGCAATTAACAATCAAAAATTAGTTAGATTTACCTAATCTGTATTATATGTATATAATAAAGCTAAAAATATATTTTGTGGGCTTTCTTTCGAAATTTTAGCCTAATTTGATATGATTCCTGGAGAAGTTTTTAGGCTAGTTGTTCATTATTATTGGGCGCGACAAAAGGATCATACAACAATAGAACAAGATACAAAGAACCTAAAAAAAACCATGACCAGTTCTAGCAAAATGTATTTCTATATTTAAGTAGGTAGGTAAATACATATCTATTACAAAAATTTTGAATTTTAATAAGAATGAAATTTATACGCATGTGCATACATAAAAAATATATAAAAACTAGCCGACCTGGCGAACTTCGTATCGATTGATATCTGCTAACAGTGCGTATTTGGGGGAAAAATTAAAGTAAGTACTGTTTTTCCTTTCCAAATCCAAAGTCTCATGTAAATGAGACTTTGGATTTTTCTCCATGACCACGCGAAATGGAAATTAATTTTTATGTAAATAAATGAATCCCCATTTCCGTGGTCGTTGGTCATTGGTCAACACGCCTAAACGAATGAACCTATAATAATGAATATAATTAATATCGTATAGCAGACGATTCTCATGATCTCATGATCTCTGATTCTCATGAACATCAGAGGAATCACTGTATTAGTTTATGGATTCACCACAGTTGTAAAGTCAATTATAAGGTTACAGATGAGATTTACCACTGAGAGTGCCAAACATTATATTATGACGACAGGACTAGGTCCTGCGGTATTAGTACTTGCCCTGGCGAAATGAAACAGTACCTGTTTCTCCAAATCGTCATAATAAGCTTGGTCCATTTTTTGTAAATCTTGTTTCAAATACTCAATGAGCTCGTTTTTTTGGTTGAGCAAGGAGTCACATTTGCATTTTTGCTCCTTCATTTCCTCGTCTATCTCTAAGGGATCTCTGGTCTTAAGCATAGTTTCCCAGTGGGACGATATGAGATCGTATTGAGTTTGTGCGTCAGCCGCTTCAGCTTCAATTTTGGACATGGAAACTAGAAGAAAAATAATATATCGTACTTTAGTAACATTGTATTTGTCCGGCTACCTACATGGTAAAAGAAGCTTACAGAATTACATACAAAATAGGTACATCTTTTGGGATAGCGGGGGACCGCGTTAATACCATCTTCAAACTTATTCCTGCAGACCACCATTGTCGACCAACACAAGTACTTAGTGGGGCAGTGGTCACCACTGTCGAGTTGTAGAAGGTAGTGAAGCGGATTACATTTATCAAGTAAGCAGCTTTACCTATATCCAAGCCTAAGGTTAGTAACGCGTTGTAACTTGTAACTATATTTATTTTAATCAGAAAATTCAGCTCTTGCTATCCCAATATATATTTCCTTTTGCGTTATCGCGCCGTTAATAGATTTTTCCTAGAAGTTGTACCACTAAACTCTTACTTTTAGTTGAATTCTAGTACATTACTACTATTTAAATTATGCGCTTCTTTTTAAATTGGCTGACCTAATCTAAATTTAAGCGAAATGATAAATTATGTAACAACTAATAAATAAACATCCCTAAACATATTACACAAATTAAATTTTACCCCAAGTAAGCAAAGTATCTGCTTCGTCAACGATACTAAGTATTACTTAAAAATACTTATATATATTCCAGAATAAATTTAATAAACACCCAGACCCATAAAAGCAGATATCTAAATGTTCAACACACAAATGCCTGCCTCCGACTGAAATCGAATCCGAGCCTCACGGTTAGTCGGTGGAGTTAGGCGTGTACGATAGCCCCTCTACTCCAATTCTACACCTATTCTGTCTAAAGGCAAAACAAAAATCAATGAACATAAGTACGAGTAGTAAGTTAGTGTTAAACAAAACCGAAAGCTTAGTTTTTCATACAAATATTCATCATCATCAATGTCCAATGCTGGACATAGGCCTCTCCCAAAGAGCGCCACAAGTTACGGTCACCAGCCGTTTGTATCCAGTGACACCCTGCGACTTTGACCAGATCGTCAGTCCACCGGGTGGGAGGTCGTCCAACACTACGTCCTCCGGTGCGCCACTCGAGAACCTTTCTTCCCCAGCGGTTATCGGTTCTGCGAGCAATGTAGCCTGCCCATTGTTATTTCAACTAGCTGACTCTCTGGACTATGTCGGTTACTCTTCTCTTGCAAATCACAGAATTACGGATCATATCTCGCAGAGAAACACCGAGAATAGCTCACTCCATAGCACGCTGAGCGACTCTATGCTTATTTAAGAGGCCCACATTTAACGACCAAATCTCAGTTCCGTATGTCATCACCGGTAACACACACTGATCGAAGACGTTCGACTTTAAGCTCTGCGGTACTTTGAACAAGAAGATACCATTTAGCTCCCCGAACGCTGCACATCCGAGTTGGACTCGGCGAGCGACCTCTTCCTTGAAGTTGGATTATCCTAACTGAACAGCTTGACCTAGATATACATACTGATCAACAACTTCAAGAATTGAATTCCCAACTTGAACTGGTATAGATGCAACATGAACGTGCATCTATACCAGTTCAAGTTGAGAAACGTTGGACATGACTTTTGTCTTGTCCAAGTTCATCTTAAAACCTACCTGGTGGGAAACTCTATCGAGGTCACCGAGCATCTTGCTCAAGTCTTCCAGCAATTCTGCCATGACCAAAATACCATCTGCGAATCGAAGGTGAGTTATGTACTCGCCATTGACACGCAATTTGTATTTTGTTTCATGTGCAACGAATGATTCGCTAAAAATAGGTACATGTAAATAATTGTATAATACAAAGAAAAATAGAAATTTTACAATAATGCTGTAGACTTAATATTTTTAATATTGTAGCGAAATAAATGAAGCGAATAATATCGTAACTATATTTACATTCAGCTTATGTGTGTGTGTGTGTAGGTACTTAATTGAAACTTAAACATTGTCATAGTGAAGTGGTCACACCCGAATAAATCTTTTGCAAGGTTTTTGGTTGTGGAGACATTAGTCTGTTGTATTTATTTTCTAGTTTGTCAATAGAAAATATTTAAAAAAATGCCGAGTCTTTTCCAGTCCAGAAGCTTGAAGACATCTCCCAGTGCAGAAGTGAACAGTTTCGGAGAAATAGCATCCCTATTTCACACCTTTCTGCAACTGGATCGGTTTCGAGCTCAGTAGGGTTACTCTTGAAGCTCGATGCATGCAATATTGGAAACTGGAATCGAGTATGTCATTTTAGGTACTCTTGAACACAATACTGACTAATTATTAACATTTTGTTAATAGTAAACAATAAATTGTTTTGTCAGATTAGCTGAATTCATTTGTAACTTATTGTTAATAATCCGCTAGAACTGTGTCCAAAAGTACCTAAAGTGACATATACGATTCCAATTTCCATTTCGCATGATATCGAGGTTCAAGAGTAACCCTACAGATCCTGTAATCTGACTGACATCGACATAGTGGCTTTTTCGTACAAACACCTAACATTTCGATGTATCGATAGTCGATACGGCTCCACTGTAATGGCTGAAGCTCCGCCCATGTCTCAACCGAAACGAAGGCTTTCTCGTAGTCCACAAACGCCAAACATAATGGCCGATTATACTCCTCGGACTTCTGTATAATCTGGCGCAGCGTGTGAATGTGGTCTACGGTGTTAAAGCCTTTACGGAACCCGGCTTGTTCAGGAGGTTGGAAATAGTCCAACCTGCATGATATTCGGTTCATAGCGACCCTTGAAAACAACTTATAAACGTGACTCAGAAGTGAGATGGGTCTATAATTTTTCAATAAGGTTTTGTCACCTTTCTTTAAAAAGGGAACGACCACACTTCTGGTCCACCCTTCTGGAACACTGCCTTCGTGGATGACGGAATGAAATACCTTCTGAAGGACCTTAAGTAGTGGCATTCCACCTGCCCTCAGTAGCTCAGACGTAATTCCATCGTCCTCCGGCGCCTTATTGCTCTTCAGTTGTTTCAGGGCCATCCGAATATTGTACTGTATAATATATATATATATCGTAATAGGCTGATGTCCGGGATGTGATCGGTGTAATGTCGGGTGAGTTTGGCTCTAGGATCTTTAGACAAACTAACAACGGGTCATGTTGAACTGTACAGCTGTCCATAGAACTTCTTAACCTCTCTCAAAATCTCAGTCTTAGATGAAATTAAGGTGCCATTTTCGATCTTCAGTTTTATCAATTGGGTCTGGCCAACAGACAAATCCTTAGCGTACACCTTGAAGCCAAGATTAAGATACGAATGTTACAAGTAAACGCGATATCTGTTTAATTAGGCCAGATGACAGTCGGGGTCATCCAGATGCATCAAACCTGTTTTATGACAATATAACGCAGGGCGAGGTCGTAATTCCGTTGTTAGCTGACAATTATAAGTTACTAGCGTTCCACCCGGGCTTCGCACGGGTACGGTATATATATTATATATACACATACATATCTTCAATCTATTTAAAAAAACCGCATCAAATTCCGTTCCGTAGTTTTAGATTTAAGCATACATAGGGACCTAGGGACTGTTTTTTAATATAATATGTAGTGATTCTTAGCTGACATGTCGTGTACAGTCCAGTCCAATAGATAGTAAATACAGAAGTCAAACTTTAAAAATGAAATAAAAATATTTCCCATTTTTAAGTGATTCGAAATATGTTGGTTAGCCGTTTTGCACTCAAAGGTCAATGACTTTTTTTTAAATTTGGAACAGACTTCAGTCAAAGAATACATATTCCTTACCGTGCATTTTATCAAAGAATTGCTGACGTCTTATGACTTCGCGCTCGTCTGTGGTAACTTTAACATTAGTAACTTTAGCGGCTCCATCTAAGGCAAGACGTTGGAGTTCTTCCGCTGCTGCCGCTGTCGCCTGCTCAATCAAGCCTGGTTCTTCATCTTTTAAAGCTTCCTCGGACTGCTGTTCCGTTCTGTTTTTTGCAGTATTTTTAAATTGTTAAAGTAACCCTGCGCCAACGGAGCCCTGAGTATTAACTATTTTGGCCCCACTAGGTATAGTAAAATAAAACTCATAACCCACGCTCAAATCTTAAATGGGTGAAGACTATACAAGTCAACTATTTATTTTGCAAAAAAAGCCAGAGCTCGGCTTTTAAATTGCATGTTGACTTGTTAAATCCGGCATTATACATTCATGTCCGTCTTATTATCTTCACGTACCTAGCTAGGTACTTTATAACATTACCGCGTGGTAAAATAATTTATTAGCGGTTTCCTGCGACTTCGTCAGCGTAGAATTTTCAAGATTTTTATACCAACTTTTATCCCTATAAGTCCTTTGGGGTTGATCTTTTTTTAAATATTTAGGCAGTTTGAACGCTGATCTTTAGCTATATATATATGTATGTCAAATTTAAGTCAAAATCGCTTCAGCGATTTAGACATGAAAAATCAACAAACAGACAGACTTTCGCGTTTATTTATAATATTAAGTAATATACTTATAAGTAATATAGTATGGATCTAGTGCAGTCATCTAGACTAGAATTTTTCTATGACGACGTACCCTGAGTGGTACAACAGCCCCACCTGCTTCTGCCGTCATAGCATCAGGGTGTCTCATCGTGTTCTCATAAATCGGAAAGTATAAACTAAACCTATACGACAACGCATAATTCACAGGTTAGGCGGTAAAAAAATAATAGAAGCAGAATAGCAACTAGGTATTGAACTTTGAAAAAACAAAATAGAAACAATGGTCTTGTTATTTTTGTGCTATGCTGCTTACGAGCTTCCAGGCAAGGAGACATGATATACCTACTACACAGAGGCGACCCAGAACACAGGGACAGCTGCTGTTGGTCAACGATAGTTAAATAAATACCGATATAAATCTAAGTCAATGCTCAAAATCAGATTCAGATATAGAACTTAGAAGTTCATCATACAAATATCCGTCCCTGTCGGGAATTCAACATCAACTCCACTGTAGTCTTTACTCAACTCCGTCAATAAAGTGATAAAAAATAATTAAGTAATATAGTTTTATTCAAGCCGGTATTGGCATATCAGAATGTCACCGATACTACCAAAGATCAAGTACTACTTAGGATAAGTACTACATAGGATGGGTACTGCATAGGATGTGTAAGTAACACATACGCTCTTGGTACCTACTAAATAAGATGGTAACCTACTAAATAGGATACTAAATAGGATGGGTACTAAATAGGATGGGTACTAAATAGGATGGGTACTAAATAGGATGGGTATTAAATAGGATAGTTACAAAATAGGATGGGTACTAAATTAGGATGGCACACAATAGAATGGGTACTACATAGGATAGGTTTGGTATTTAATAGACTCTGGCAGGTACATGACTGGGAACTGTAGAGAAAAAACAAAGAAATCCTATAACTAATAAAAATAAAACCTTTTAAGAGCTTCCTGTCTGCGTTTTATACGCAAAGCCCTGCCTGCTTTCCTCTCCTCCGGATTTTCCGAGTTAACCTGTGGCTCCTTCGGTGCCAAAACATTTTCCTCTTCATATTCGCCAAATTTTTCAGCCATAACTCAAATTAGTTTACAAAACATAAAAATCTGTGCATAAAATAGTGTCACTATGGAAGTAAACATGACAAGTGCATGACAAAATCGTATCACCATGGCAACTGGCATTTTACAAAAGTATTTATAGTGGTGGTAACACAGGGCAGGGATAGTTAACACAAATTATACTAATTCATGCCCAAAAAAGTTGAACTGGGGGCCGATTATGTATCTGAGTTGCCAAATAAAATGGAAACGTGTACATCAAATAGCTGTCAAATTACGTGTTTTATATTTGCTATCACAAGTGACAAACAGAAATACAAGAGATAGCAAACACAAATGACGTCATTTGATGTATACTTTTCCATGATTCATTGAGTTGGCAACTGAGATACATAATCAGCACCCTGTTCGGCACACCAAAAACAAGTACTAAAATTACAGTCAAGGGTTGCTCCCATAGATTCCTCCACAATCTGTGGATCTTCCAAACCTGTGTGCCTGATAACAGAAGGTCCTGTCGAAATTGTATTAAGCGTTAATTTTATCAACCATGTCATACCATAAATTGCAAGACAGAGGTTTTACTCACTTACATGCATTGCAGTCTACAGAATTAACAGTATGAACATGTAATGAATATTTTATCTTAAAATAGTACCCCATTAAGGCTTAGCCATGCCAATTTTTTATAAGATTGTAAGGCGAATAAGTTGAAGAATTTCCCATTACCAAGGAAACATTGTCCATAAACACCAATGGTGGCACAGTTGCATTTACTAGAGGCTTAGGCACTTCAGCACAAACCCAATAACGTAAGTACAACCCTCCAAAACGAAATACGACAGCGACAAGCTGTGACGCAATAGCAACTTGAATACGTAATGAGCATGTGTCGTGGCGTGAGTACACGTGGTCGTTGCAGCATTATACTCCAAGCCAAGCCAACACCAACGTGCGAACAAGGCCATAAATCTTAAAAACCATAGGGTCGTCATAAAATGTTGCAAAGGTCTTTGTCGATTAACTAGTCGTTAGCAATAAACGGATGCCGCTCGCTCGTACTACTCGTTAAGTATCATTAAAGTACCCTATCTATGTAAAAGACGTTACGTTGTTAATACTTAGTTAAGTTTTACAAAATACTAGCGGCTGTTATCGACTATCGAATAACCTTTTCTTCTGTTGGCTTTGTCCAGAGCATAATCACAATCTAAGCGGCAAACTGAGTGTCTTGATGAAGTCCGCAGCAGGGTAGGAAGCAATTGGTCTGTAGTTATTCTTGAAATGAGCCCAGAAGCAATAAAGGTATTAGTGTTGAATTAAAATACATATCAAACATTTTGAAGTCAGTCACTAACATTGGCTAACAACAAAACCTTAGGATTATCAAAATGAAAGAAGAAGTCTTATATGTAAATTTTTATTACTTAATTACTTTGCTTTGCTGTTTAGGATGATACCATCGTACTTCTGTTGAAACCACTTCATTGCGTCTTCTTTTGTCAAGCGATGTGGGAAGCCAACTTTTCCAGTCTTACGCCGTCTATGCGCAACATTGAAGCCTAAAACAAAAGATATCTATCTAGAATCAGTCTTTTCTTTCTTTAGGTTTTGGCCTTCACGTTAGTATTTAGCCATTAGTCAAGTAGAAATTTGCATCAAATTTTATATCAATTTCAATTAATTTTAATTAGTCATCAGTCATAAGTCGTCAGCAAGTCATGACAGGCTCTTGGGTAAAGCGGTGGCTTGTTTACTCAAGCTCATGTAATGAGGTTTGGCGGCAACGAAGAAATACACGATACGCTAATTTCTTCATGATTATTTCATTTGTGCACTTTCACTGAACAAAATTGTACAAAATGCCACCAAAATTGTCTAATTTCACTCACTATCAACACGAAATTCAATAATTATGAAAAAACTTCGACCATCTTTTCTCTAGATAGCGCCAAAACTCTCTCTAGAATCAGTCTTAGACCTTTCTAAAATACTCTTCGAAATAAATTATAGGACTACAAACAAGTCGGTGGTTTTCCTGATATTAGAGAACTGTCGCCTAAACACAAAAGGTATTGATTCTTCTTCTTCTTTGTAGGACCAACTAGAAGTGTAGAGCATAAAGTTTTTATTTATTAGCAAACACATTTGAGTGTCCGTTTTTTTGTTGTCAGTGTTTCGTTTTAATGGAGGCTTAGGCTTTAAAATAAATGACAATATTTTACTGGTATGATGCTATATTAGGACTTAAAACGTAGGCCAAAAGTGCAAGTGTATCGGCTACCCTACCCTCCTGCATGGAACAGAATAATATCGAGCAGGCGGGCAATATAAAATGACGCATAAGGAAAATTTTACTGATTATTTTATAACATTTAGAGACAAACTAACAAAATACACGTCACCTATAAACCAGAAAGGTGGTAATAGCGCTTCATCGACCTGCAGGTGGGAAAACTAAACCACTACTAAACCCTCCAAACGGACACTCTGCAGTAGTGAGCACTGACATGTATTTTACCAAATACCACACCACCACCTTATTTATTCCTTTCGACATAACAGCAAGAATAAATAAGGCGATTGTACTATTAAACAAACATGTGGCCAAAAATATCTTACAGCTACCAGGTTTTTTAAACTTTTTAAAGACACAAGCATACTTATTTTCTAATCGATATGATCTTCCAACTCCTTGCCGTGGGTTCTAACTTCTATCAACACAGATACTATGTACCTAAACTCTTAAGAGTCCCATGAATGTAGTCATGTTTCCCAAGAGAAAAGGTTAATTTTGCACATAATTTACAGAGTGCAGACATCTGCCAGCACTCTTGAACATATGTGCATAAATACTGACTTCAATTTAATCAATAATAACACTAAAATACAGATAAAATTTAAACCTACATGTGATGTAGGTAAGAACAATTCCGATCAAGTCAATTTTCAAACAATCAATTCTGTATCAAAATCAGTATCCGTTAGTTATGAAGCCACCAGCCCACTCACAGTAAAATAATTTAATCAAATTATTCTTAGTCTTAACCTCTTACCATCTTATCAATAAACGTCAACTTAAGTATAGCATGGTTCAAGTCAACTTAATCTAGTCGTCTATATTATAACAGTGTAAAAAAGACTATAATATCAAATAAAACCTTGGGGTACTTTGGTATAATATATTTGTTAATAATATGCATAGTGGGATCTATATAAAAGCTTATAATAATGTAAGAAAAATATCATACCTGGTCGGCCAAGAACAACATAGAAGTCCAAACCATAAATACCAATGGAAGGATCATATTTGATGCCCAAATCAATGTGTTCCTGGATACCGAAACCAAAGTTACCGGTTGCTGAGAAGTTGTCACGTCTCAATTCATACTCTCTGACCTAAAATGCAAACAAATGACATGTTTTTATATTTTTGTTAAAAGGGCACCTTGACACTTCCTGAGTTAAATTTAATAATGAGTAGAACCCACCTATAAGTTAGCTTCTGGTATATGGCTAACTACTAAAAGGACAGAAACAGCAGCAGTTACAACTATGTTAATCCAAGTCTACTAGAGCTAATGTTACTTTGCTGCAACCATCAGACATTTATAGGCTTTGCTAAATGTAAGTTCTTTTACTTGTTATTCTAAAACCTATGACAAGACTAGTTTCTATCTTCT
>NJDC01008259.1:53586-67020 GCA_002245475.1 Calephelis virginiensis | reverse complement strand
TAGACAACTATCTTCCTTGAAGTAGTCATTTAAAAAAATAGTGTAATTTTCTTTTTGATATTGGAAGTCAAACAAACAGACGGATTTCCTAATGGTAAGAAATTCACGCCGCCTAAGGACACCAAAGGTGGTAATGGTACGCTACCAACCTGAAGCCGGGATGTTAGGCCTCGAGCAAAAGTTAGTTTACCGGCTACCTTACCCTCCAAACTGGAACACGTCATGACATTATGGCGGCAAGAAGGTAAGGCGGTGGTACCAATCCGGGTGAGTCACTGCAAAACTCTACCACATAGTCAGATGTCAAGGTGCTAGTGACGGTAAGCCTATGCTCGCCTTTTACGAGCTGCCTGGCAGGAAGGTAGATGGTCTATTCTGCGAAGGAGCCCGGACCAACACGTGGAATTTCCAACATGTGTTACAAACATGTATCAGAATTTAGATGTATAATGTAAGGAAAATATGAGAAACTAACCTACAACCAAAAACATACACTTAGTCGGATCATAAGTTCTGTCACGTCTTTATTATTAAGTAATAATCACCTGTTGGTTTTTAGAATAATCATTTATTTATCAAAGTGAACCTAATAAAACGTGCCTTGACTCAAAATGAGCTCCCCCAATTTCAATACAGGCCTTCAATCTGCGCGGCCAGTCGTCTACAGCAGCACACACGAAGTCCAAGACCATATCGACTGCTGCTTTAATGCCTTGAGTGACTCTAAATTGAGATAAGGTTTTGAGCAGGCCTTCTGCTCCAAGTGTTGTCATATTTTGTAAACTTAAACTAAAAATATTTGGTTAATCACTTCAAGTACTTTTTTGATCAGCTCATTTATCAAATTGGAGTCATAAATAAATATATCAATGGCAAATAAATCAACTTAGAGTCATAAATAAATATCAACCAAAGATATCAACTAGAGTATTGTAGTCTTTGATATCAACAAACAAAATTTGACGATTTTATGATTTTTCTCTAATTTTTATATATATATATATATATATAGATCCATCAAGTTTAAACTTTCTCAAAGGGAGAAAAAGGTTTATATGAAGATATAATTTCGTTTTACTTTCCTTCGAGTGGAAAGTGATAACTTTGTCGCTGCGCAAAACCAAGTTGCAACTCTTAGGCCCTGTTAAGCAGCAGAGAAATAGTTTGAACATCTCGGCTAGTAAAAAAAATGTACATTATGTCTAAAGAGTTAAGTTACTGTCCTTATTTATGTCCGGGGGCAGGAAAATAAGACATGACATTACACTGTCATTGGCCGCCCGAAGCGTAGAAAAAAATTGTTTATTATTTTCAAAATAACGTTATTTTATGCCTGCATCAAGACGAATTCGTGACTTCGTGACTATCTCGTCACTGTGTCGTGCTCGTGACGGTGTTTGGGTGACGACATTTGTTACCAATTTCATTCTTATTTCTTTATCATGTAATCTACTTAAATAAAAAAATACATATGATAAATCAAAATACCTCACACAAAAAAGGTAATTAAAATTCCAAAACACATTTAGCGGCAAACAGAATACAAAGCTACATTGGCGGAGTATATGAGTAACAAACATACCAAAAAGAACCAACACATACAGATTAAAGAGTATACCAGTAGGACTACTTACTCTTGAACCTCGATTCATGCAATATTGCTAATTGGATTTCCGGTTTTTTGCTTCATAAGATCCTACTCCTGACAATTACCAGCATAACAAAAAAATACCATAATTAGTCCATCCATTCAGGCGTTATAAACATTTTCCCGTCACGACTGCCCGCCGCGGCTTTGCATATTGTGCTCGCAGTAGTGGATTACTACTTTCTTATGATGTTATTTTAAAATTGCGAAATCTCCTAAAATATATAAGATAGTCATTTAAATCCAATAAGGGACGAGGCAGTTTTGTTTCAAATTAAAAACTTGTGATGTATAACGTATTAATTTGGGTATTTTTTATAAAAACACTTTCTAAAAATTATGCATTATTTAAGAGCAAAGTTAGTTCTCATAAAATTGGTTATAGTGAGCTAACCTTAAGAAAGAGACATATGATGTTGCGGACTTTTTTTAAAACTTTTAAAGGGGAATCATCACTATATGATAGACATAATTTTTACGAAACCTTAACCGATTTCGCAGCGCACGCAGCGAAAGCTCTCAATAGGATAAAAACTCTCGATTTTGAAATATTCTTCATTGGTGCTCTGCTTTTGTTGGTCTGAGTGTGATAGGACCAGTAATTTCTGGGTTAAGCGCGTTAAAGTAACAATCAAACACACTTTCAGATTTATAATATTACTCGTAGTGTAGATTCTGTGTCATCTCACGGGGGACTATGAAGCTGTCTGCCAACCGGCAGATGAGTGTGTGTGACGCCGCCTCTTCATAATGAGCCATGATGGCCCGTTATAGAATGTGCGATGATCGCCTCTACGATTGCGCTACCATCCACACAATCGAGCATTACTCATTTGTGCATTAGCAGTCTCGACCTATTTAAAATTAGTTACAAAATTGTACGGTAGCTATTTCCAGTAGGGTAATGTTGGAGCTTTTGCATCACTTATTTGCTTCGCTTAAACGCCATGCAGTAGTCTGAATATAAAACAGTATCTATTGAATTTCTCAACATTTTTTTTTTGGTTGGTTTTTCTGTTTTAATTAAAAATACTTGTGCCAGAGAGCCCCGGCACTGTAGATAATTAAAAAATGTTGTTGTCAGAATTAAGCAAACAATTTTATGACTTGCAAAATCATTTTTTTTATTGATGATTTGTAAGAAAAAAAATAATATTACTGCACTAATTAATGCAATGCAGTTTAGGTTTATGAACCGAACGAACAATATTATGGTGTATAAAATCAGATTAAAATTTTGTAGTAACTCTAGTAATTAGAAGATAGCACTATTTTTTTGCCCACTAAAGGCTGAATTTATCGACCATATTGAATTGAAAACCAAGTTTAGTAAAACCAAAGTAAAACTATGTTCTGTGTAAACGAGTTCAACTATCGGTTATGATTCCGTTGATAAGCTACTGCAATCAAGATTAATATTGGCAAAATTCTCATTTTCTACGTATCTGCTTACTATTTAAAATAGTTTAATAATAAAATATTTACAAATGTTGTCAGCAACGAAATTTTTATAAACTAAAATTGAAATGATTGACGCTCTTGGCAGTAATCTAAACATGTTTTTACGATGATATCGTTAAAATTCGATTGTGAAATCCAGTCTGAGTCTAAAATCAGCCTAATAATAAAAATCAATGTTTACTTGATTTACCGTCGTCAGTTCGGATTCATGAGACTTCAGAGTTTGAAGACGATGATATTTCAAGTAACGTACTGATATCATTTACTGAATGTTAGTAATGAATTGAATAAAGACCACCTATGGTTGCGCTCGAAAGACCTTGAAAGAAGTATCTATAAATTTCAAAGAAATATTTTTTTTCTTTCTTTAAAATTTATAGAAATTTAACCCAAGCACAGGGCAAGTGCTAAAATAAAAATACTTGAAAGATGTAAGCGTTAGTTTAACTCCAAGCACACATCAATAATCTGGGTTCAACTGTTATATACTTAAAAGACGGCTGTTGGTCGCATTAGTAGCTATTGACGACCTAAGTTTACTTATAACACAAGATTTAAAAAAAGTTATTACACGATTTAAGTTTTTAAAATAGCAAACAAAATTGCGTATTGAATGACCAATGTTTTAGTGTCTTTTCACCTTTTTCCATTCTTTCCTTATTGTGTTGCAACTTAAAATTTTGTGAAATATTGTTACAAATTATAAACTACAATATCACGCTGTAATTTTTACTTATTTTCAAGATGAATCATCTATCAATGTCTAATGTAGGCTGCCTGTCTAACGATCTAACGCTGATTGCAACACTAGAGTTGGAATGTTAAATTCAGACTAAACATTTTTAATAAGTACAAGTCGTTAACAACTGTGTTTTATTAATTTCATTCAGAGTTTTATGTATGAATACATTACTATGTTTGAATGTTTTGTAATAATATTTCGTTCATAATAATTTTACTTGTTCATAATCATAACACACATTAAGCCGAAACCCTTAACTCTAACGTACATGGCCTATCAATCCTATTATATTCCAATATATTTCGGCACGACTAGATTACATCAGTTTTTAACCGACTACAAAAAGGAGAAAGCTGCAGATTCTACTCCTGTACATATATTTTCAACGGATTTTAAAACATTTAATTATTTGAAAAATCAAGGAAAATGTCCTAAACCATTTTTTGTATCATAACTGGCCCGAGAGAACTAATTAGTCTGACGGCGAATCTGTTTTCGCGAATCTACAAGGCTAGTGTTTAAGAGTTTCAAACCGAGCAAATTGTTGTTGGATTTATCTGTAAAAAAACTCGCCAAATAAATTTTAACCTACTAACAATTTAGATCAGGTAAATAATTCTGAGTTGACCAAAAAAACTACACTACTCACTAGTTTTGGTTGTAAACGGATACATGTAATATTTGTTGTATGTGATATTCTAAATATCCGAATAAGAAATCCAGAATATTAAAAAGTTTAATGCAAGAGCCCCAATATTACACTACCGACAAATATCAAAGATCGTGTGGACGCACCGTCGACCATGGCCCGAATTTCCTTTGATGATTGTCCGAAAAACCGACACAGCGGCGATTACGCTCGATTACAATCCATCATGGCCGCTCACAGGAGACTACGCCCTCTACACAATCGTGAACGTTTGTCACAGGCCATCATGGCCCATTGTGAAGAGGTGGCGTGAGAGTGGCAATTGGCAAAAGACAGCGAGCAAGCACGTGGCCGGTTATTCCAAGAAATTCACGTTACTACTGAACTACAGAACCAGTGAATTTAATGGCAACTCAGTTTTCGACGAATTTTTCACAGAGGTACAATCAGGACACCCTCGACTAGCCGAAGACACCGAAACACTTGAAAATACAAATTTTCTATTTTTTAGTTGCCCGACCCGGGGATCGAGCCCGGTACCTTAAGACGTCAAGTCCGACGCCGCGCTGGACTGCTAGCTCCCAGAGGCGATAAAATAATGAAATAGGATAAAGCTGTTGGTTTTTTCAATAATTTTGACTTTTATGAGCAAAGCTAAGGCTAAGCTAAAGAACGCTGGTACTTACATACATTAATTAATATAGGAAAGTACTGTTATTGTTGGTTTTCTAAATCTGCGGTGAGTCTCTGAATGATTTCTTAGACCAATAATTATTATACAACATTAGTTGGGAATTCCAGTTTTTCTTATTGCTTGTTAAGTTAAGTTAATCTAATTAAGTTTGATCTAATTTCATTGTCTACAATCTACAAAAATACTTAAGCATCAAATTCTATAGATTTTTTTAATGACTGTAGTAGCACGAAAACAAAGATTTCTACAAACAAATGCTGACTGCAGCGCACTCTATTGAGTTGTTAGCATAACATTAACTAAGAAAATGCACAAATAAAATCAAAACCTAGGCACCACTGAAAACTGCATTAAAATCAGACTAGTGGTTTTCGAGATAATTAGAACGATCCGTGGTTTGCACAAACATCCTCTCACCCCAAACGCATAGATATACCATCTCCGTTGCATCGTGGGTAAAAATAAGTACCTAACAGTTTAAAAAATCTGCTTTTATTTTTAGCTGAACTAAAAGTAGAAAATAATTTTATATAAAAAATAACGATTTCTTTATTACAACATTGGTATGTAATGCACATTTTACTTTTTAATTTATGACAATTTTTCTACGATCGAATAGCTGGATTACTATCCGAGGGTGGTTTTGAAGAGTTTTCAAAAAGAGTTTCAAAAGTTGAGTGGAGGAAGTCAGACAGGTCAACAGGAGAGTTGCCAGAGACTTCAACTGGCATTTGGTAACTAAGCACCATATTTTAGCACCGGGTATTCGTAGTTCAGAGAATTAAGACGTGGACGAGATCATCTCCATGACGATAATCGTGAAGGTCAGCCGGTGACTGCAGTTACTGAATCTAATAATTTTTCGATACTACGAAAGAAGTCGATAAGTCAACAATGCCCTACAGTCCAAACCTTAAGATTTCTTTTTATTTCCAAGAATAAAAGATAAATTTAAAGGTTTACGATAGTCAAGGTCGAAGCGACGGTGAATGCATTTCAAGAAGCCGTTGAAGAGGTTCTACTAAAGACTGGTTCCACTGCTTCACACAATTGCAATGGTTCTAACAAATGGGAAAATGTTATAAATAGTGAGGGTATACACTTTGAAACGGAATAAACATCTTCTAGTATGATTTATCAGAATCCAGAAACTTTCAGAAACCTTTCTAGGAATGTTTGTTTTTTGAAGCAACTCTGTTATTTCATGTACATATTTGAATAAAATTATTATGTTTAAAACAAAGAAATATTTTTAGTTTTTAAAACTAGTAGGTACTTACTATTTTTTTATTTTAGATATAACCTTTACGAATTAGGGAAATGTAGTAACTAAGTAGCTAAAACCTGAACACAGTCGATGTTCTTATACCTAGGTACATGTTATCTACCTAGGTATAAGTATAACAGAATAGGTATTTAATATCACAAAATACTAATAGATCTAATTTTGTGCTAACGGTTTCAGTAGTCGGAATCATAAATAAGGATATATATATGTGTCGGAATACTACATTTGTTTTGTGTTCAGTAAAAAGTAAGTACATACTTTAATTGTTTTGTAGGTAGTAAGCAAAGACTACAATACTCGTAGTGAGTAGGTAAACGTTGTTGTAATTATGTAGTGCCTGTAGTGGAATGGCAATTTGAAGAATGCTAAGCTAACCAAATTATTTAAATTATACGGCATCGTGTTTACAAATATGCGAAAACAAATTTTACGTATAGATAAAAGACAAAACCGCTCATGGAATTACGAATTTTAAGTAAGTATACACTGCGAGGATTCTTACAATAACTGAATTATTCATCCTCAAAAATCTCCGTGGTATTTTTTTAAACGAACATATTTTTTCACGTGACCACCTGTCTCATTTTCAACAGGACTTTCTCAGAATTACTTAATTAAGTAGTCCAGAATAGGTTCATGCATACTGCCACGGGTGCCCCGTGGTACGTTCGCAACGAGGATCTACATCGCGACCTCGATCTACCCACTATAGCGCAGAATTTCAAAGAACTATAGGAACGTTACTTTGAAAAAACGGCTGCCCACCCGAATCCGGTGGTAGCATCCGCGTGTGACTACACACCGGTCGCGAACCCGCCCTCCAACCATAGAAGACCTCGCCACGTGTTATCGGATCCTCCGGACCCAATAACCGCGGCAAACGCTATTCTCCCATCTCCAAACCGGAACACGACAAACTCACAATACATTAAAATAGTACCTCTGTAATATTTGATATCCGCCTGTATACACTACACCGTCGCCGCCGGTCTCAGCGACGAAGACCTCTCTTGCGCCCGGCGCCTAACGCCGAGCGACGACCCGCCACTATTTCTCCACCTAGTCCACCCAGTAACCAGAACGCAGCACCAAGTCGAGGTACGGTCTCCCGGGAGACAGCCCTTGTTGCTGGCGTTGTAGGTAACAGCGCAATCCATTTAAATAATGATGTCTCGGACTGAGCACTCTGCTCGGCCCACAAAGCTCGGTGAAGTTGCAAAAAATCGCGAGATTAGCAACAATGTAGTCATTCAAAAAAAAAAAAACTAAATGTATACTTGGTATACTGTATAGCCCTCAATAATAATATCCCAAAGAAGCCCGCGAGCAACATGACAGAGGGAAAGTTTTTTTTTTTAAATTAATCATGAAAAGTCGTTTCTTAAAGTTCGTAGTTATGGTAGTGGTAGTAACCCAACTAGCAATTTTCTCTTAGAAATATAAGAAATAGTTTAGGACATTTTCCTTGATTTTCAAATAATAAAATGTTTCAAAATCCGTTAAAAATATATGTACAGGAGTAGAATCTGTAGCTTTCTTCTTTTTTAGTCGGTTAAAAACTGATGTAATCTAGTCGTGCCGAAATATATTGGAATATAATAGGATTGATAGGCCATGTACCTAAGAGTTAAGGGTTTCGGCTTAATGTGTGTTATGATTATGAACAAAATATTATTATAAAACATTTAAACATAGTAATGTATTCATACATAAAACTCTGAATGAAATGAATAAAATATAGTTGTTAACGACTTGTACTTATGAAAAATGTTTAGTCTAAATTTAACAGTCCATCTCTAGTGTTGCAATCAGCGTTAGATCGTTAGACAGGCAGCCTACATTAGACATTGATAGATGATTCATCTTGAAAATAAGTAATGTTGGTAATGACCCATGTAACCTGTGCTCGCCTTTTAACAAGCTGCCTGGCCCAAAGACAGCTAATCTATTCTCCAAAGAGGATCCGGGCCAACAAGATGTAAAATAAAATGATTCTGTCGATAGAGAAATTCCTGTAGGATAGGCGGGTAGATAATCGACTTGACGGATGTCATTAGTTTCTTTGATATAGTACACAAATTATTGATTTCGTGTACAGTCACAGAACATAATAAACGTATTAATCATAAAAAAAATAAAAAAAACACCTTGCTGCATAAAAATACTCGAATAAAAATATAAAAAAATAAAAAAAAAACAAAAACATCGACTTCGTAAAACCAAATAGGTACAATTCTGAAAGAATAAAAATAATAAGTCTGTAATGTTGTTAAAAGTGTTATGGAGTAGGTACCTAATTATATCGTTCAAATAGGTTTATTATCAATACACACACCCAGGTACCTACACAAATCATATTTTTTTGCAAAGTAGAATATTATCAATTGGAACCCATATTAACCAATGACCCGTCTAAAATTTAAATTGGTCGGGACCTCCTACTCTAGGGACCTAATACTCTACTTTTTTTAAATATAGGAGTGTCTAGGTAGGTATTTAGCTTTAAACTAAGAAAATGATTATTTTTATCGTTGATACCTAAGTAACATTAACTACATTAAACAATTACGATAAATCCACTATAAATTTATGAAAATCCTTGTTGTTCTGAACTGGATCCGATCAGTCCCTTATAGTATTTAAATTTGTGATTAACATCACTATAATATGTAGGTAATTAAGATTGTGAGAAATTAAAATAGTTAAACTGATTATGTCAACTTCCATCACTATACTTACTATTTTCATAGTTATCTTGTTGTGATACAGAATTCTATAAATGTTCGTAATTATCAAGTAAAATTGTTTTGCTAATTATTTCTAAGAATCTTTAATGTATCTTTGTGATACCTTATCCTACTTACTCAAATCTTGGGTATCTACGTGCTTGGTCTAAGATGGAAGTATTATAAAAAAAATGAGTGAATGGGTAATAGGAATTCCATAAACAACCAAAAAATTAAATGCAACCTACTTTCTAGGTACCTACCTACCTGCCTGCTATGCCCTGGACTAGCACCATAGAACGTTAACATATTTTTTTTTCAATTATTTATGACAGCTTGTGAGGGTAGATCATAAAACATGATAATAATATGCTTAGATAATAACATTTAGTACAGTGTTAAGTTTGTTAGTTCATTTTAGTAGGTTAAGAAAATATTTTCATGGCGTAATTAAATTAATCGTCAAATTTAATGGATGTTTCGAAGAAAATCACAAAGTATCGACGGTGGTATTGTTCAGTATGCGATGTGTTTGCTAATTCAAGAAATCAATTTGATCAACACTTAGAAGGGCATGGACATAGAAATCGAATAATAATGCGCAAAAACGAAAAGAAGAACGAGAATATAACAGAGGATGATGAAATTAACTATGCGTTCTACGTCCCAGCATTTGTAGTAGTCGTTTTTTCAACTTATGTGTTCTGTTACCTCATTAACATAATTATTCAATAATAATATTATTGTGTGATACTAGATCATTATATCATGGTCATTAAAATTCCTTAAATTTCGCGCCACAATTTTAATTGGCGGACAAGTCGTCCCCAAGCGTTCATGGCTTCTATGCGCACGAACGAACGCGCAGAACAATGAGGTAGCAGCCATTTTATGTCGGTGGCTAAGAAAAACATAATTCGAATGGCCAATCTTAACGAAATTGTGTAATTAGTGTTCTAATTTATGTGTTTTTGTACACATCACTATTTTTAGGTGTTTCTGTACACATGTAAGTTGAATTGATTTTTCTATAAATAACAATAGACAATAAGCCATTTGATATTTATTATTTTGCATAAAAATGCATCAAATTGCAAATAAATCTTTCTTCCCTCCAAAATATGTTTTCATCTGTTTTTTTATGGCAATCTATTTTCTAATAAGACTACACCGTTGTTGTTGTTTACTTGTAGTACTTTTATCGGCAATTCATGTATAGCAAAAATTTTATTCCGCATGTTTTATTCTTACGATATGACATAACTTTCCGAAGCTATGTTATTTCAAAACAGGAGTGATGGTTTTTGTTTACTGTATAATCATAATGATCATTAATTATTTTTGCCAAAACAACCGGCGTCGCGCAACTCGGTCCTTAAACTTAGGGACAAAATTCAATAACGAATTGGCCATTTTATTGATGGCAGGGGGCTGGGGGAAGCTGGGTGGAGACGATGATCTTTGGAAATCTAATTGGAATTTATTTTCTTATTGCTTACAAGGAACATTATATGTTGGAATTAAAATAAGTAACCAAGCACTTCTTTTACGAATATAAACATATTACAAAGGTACATTGTTGGATAGTTAAAAAACAATGCCTTAAATATCAAGTCAATATTGCAAATTACAATGTCAATGCTCTGATAATTTAACAACAATTATTGTTGTTATCATTGTTAATATTACTTATGTCGAAGTTTTGTTTATTTATTTTTAGAACCAACTAAGTTTATTATTACTGTAAGTTATACTCAATAATATAGTACTCAAAATTAATTGTGTTAACTAATTCAAAACATTCTGTAAAAAAATCAAAATAATATGTACACCCTATTGAACGAATGAAAAGAATGAATGTTTAAAAACGTTTTCTTTTTTTTTCAATTAAAAATTTTTCAACTTATTTTTTGCAGTGATTATTGATATGTGTCGCAGTATTTTAATTTTAGGGTCGTTTGTTTATTTATTATTTTGATCAGTAATCGTTCTTCAATTCCTATTAGGATCTAATTGTTACCCTACGTTTTGATTTCGTAATTCGTAATTATCTAAAACTTAAATAATAGTTTCAAGACTTGACTCTTTAAAGTTTGAAACAATTTTAATGTACCATTTTTACTAAAATAACAACATCCTAGTAGTATTCGTAATTTGTCTCTACTGTCCTGAAATAACAAGCTATAAGAAATGTGAGTAGGTATAATGATCGCTGGATACACGTCAGGAGTTTCGATTTTAGTCCTAAAATGAATTAATTTACATATAAATTATTTCAGGGAATGTTCATATCTTAATATCTTTTGTTGAGTTTTTTTATCCTATTATGACTAGCGCAGAGGTGTCAGCTGTGATAATGATATCCTAATATTTAGTTTTAAGTACATGGAGTACTAATAAATATAATATGAATTTTAAGGAGATATAATTTTCCTTACTAAATCTGAATTATATCACTCCTATGATTGATGTATGCTACATACAACCATAATGCTATTGGTCATGTATAGTTTTTGTAGGATTACATCTAACGAAGCAATTTTTATACATGCATACATAAATTTTATACATTCACTTTGTTTCTTGCGAAGCAGGAAGAGGATACATGCGGAATGACTATAAAAAATAGTAGAAAGCAACAAGATTTTATTATGGTATAAATAAACAAGGTCATCTTATTCAGAGATATCTTCCAAATAACCACAGACATAATAAAAAACAGGATGAAAGTTTTAGTGTTCTGTGAAATATGAACAAAAAAATGCTAAACATAAATTATTATACTTCACAAAATACTTCAGTCCATAACCTATACTTACGGCCAATATTAATAATCAATCGTAATCCAGAACTTGCTGTCCAAGATTGATATCTTGATCCATTTTTATGTTTTGCCATCTTTTGCCAATAACATATCTGTGGACAGGATAAATATGGCAGTTAGGTATGGGATAGGCCATCAGATACGCAGCTATCTAGATTGCTTGAAATCCACGAGATTGAGATACGTTATTAACATTGGCCGTTAGAGGTCAATGCCATAACCCACAGTCATAACCTTATGCTTCCTATGAATTGAAATGAAAATAATTTATTTGCTGAAAATGTGTGTTATTAGAAGTTGTCACAAGAATATTTAAACATTCCAACATATTCTACCACATTAATTCTTTAATCACATATATTTTAACATTTCAGTAAATGATTTATGTTTATTACAAGTTTAATTATTTATTACTTGTAATTAAGTTAAATTTGTAAATTGAAATTAAATTTAACTCAATCTACAATAAAACAACCACCAAACCTAGCCCATCAGGAGAAGAAATGACAAAAAAACTCCTTGGCAATTACACCTATCTGGTTTGTACTACCACCATTTTACTATTATTGATAACTATTTTGGTATGTTTATGTGTCAAGTTACTTGGAGACATGGGCAAACATTTTCAATTTTTTGTGTACCTACTTAATTTAAAAAAAAATGTGATAAAAAAATTGGAATTAAGATAGGAGGAAAGGAAAAGAATTACTAACGGCCAAATCCTACTTAATAGAAGTAGAAAGGGCTCAACGTCCCATACTAAAGGTGGCAGCGGGTCTGCCCTTTCGACATCCTACAAATGACCTCTATAAGCGTTGGGATCTGCTCACTATCCGACAGTCTTACATACTACGTGCTTTATTGAAAAAACATTCGCAGATTGTGTATGATCCCAACCGTGTAACTGATAGACGTCGAAGTTGCTTCCACCAAATTGTTTCATTTAGTACTTTCCCATCATTTTTATAACTATCTTGCTCCATTATTGTATCACCGTCTCAATACCATTCTTAACTTCTATCCACTAAGTAACCACCACTGTAAAAGAATTCTTAAAAAACACCTCAAAACGCTAAACTACCACCAAACGGAAGAATTACTAATTCCAACTAAGTAACTATTGTCCTAGGTCCTTGATCTTACATCTGTATTTGGATCTATTATTTTTAAATTTTACTAGGGACCTAAATATGACACCATCTTACGCTGTACGAATTGAACATATGCTAACACAGACACACACAAACACATAAACACACACACGCACATACACACATATAAAACTTTATTTCTTTTAGGCTAAGTTATTGTAATAAGTTAACACGGTGGGGCACTGGTGACCTGTAACTCGGGTATATTTTTACCTAAAATAGGCACCAGACTCTCACTAAAATGCCAAACT